>ONZH01023225.1:0-27503 GCA_900303285.1 Rhinella marina
GACTGCAAAACACAACGTTCGTGTGAATGTAGCCTAATCCAGCGCCCCATACCTCTTACATCCAGTATAATACAGCACCCCATACCTCGTACATCCAGTGTCGTCCCTTTAATATAGATCTTCTCTTTCCTCATCTTCTCCTTTCAGACCAGACGCCATTTTTCAGCCACTTCTCATCTCTGCAGTTTGACAGAAAAAAATCTTAGTTTACTACTAAGTTTACTAGTTTACTACCCCCCAATAATGTGCCAGAAGTGCCCCCAAAATTCACCCCAATAATGTGCCAGTAGTCCCCACCCATAGATGCCCCCCAAATTATGTGCCAGTAAGAAACGCCCCAATAATGTACCATAAGTTCCCCCCATTGATTCCCCCCCAAAATCATGTGCCAGTAAAGTGTCTCACCCCCATAGATGCCCCCCAAATTATTTTCCAGTAAGAAATGCCCCCCAAATTATGTGCCAGTAAGAAATTGCCCCCAGTGCCCCCATGTGCCAGTAAGAAATGCCCCCAGTGCCAGTAAGAATGCCCCCCAGTGCCAGTAAAAATGCCCCCCAGTGCCCCCATGTGCCATTAAGAAATGCCCCCAGTGCTCCCGTGCCATTAAGAAATGGCCCCCCAGTAAAAATGCCCAGTGCCCCCATGTGCCAGTAAGAAATGTCCCCAGTGCCAGTAAAAATGCACCCAGTGCCAGTAAAAATGCCCCCAGTGCCCCCATGTGCCAGTAAAAATGCGCCAGTGCCCCCATGTGCCAGTAAAAATACCCCCAGTGCCCCCATGTCCCAGTAAAAATGCCCCCAGTGCCCCCATGTGCCAGTAAAAATGCCCCCAGTGCCCCATGTGCCAGTAAAAATGCCCCCAGTGCCCCCATGTGCCAGTAAAAATGCCCCAGTGCCCCCATGTGCCAGTAAAAATGCCCCCATGTGCCAGTGAAAATGCCCCCAGTCCCCCCATGTGCCAGTAAAAATGCGCCCAGTGCCCCATGTGCCAGTAAAAATACCCCCAGTGCCCACATGTCCCAGTAAAAATGTCCCCAGTGCCCCCATGTGCCAGTAAAAATGCCCCCAGTGCCCCCATGTGCCAGTGAAAATGCCCCCATGTGCCAGAGAAATGACCTCTGTGCCCCATGTGCGAGTAAAAATGCCCCCAGTGCCCCCATGTGCCCGTAAAAATGCCCCAGTGCCCCCAATAAAGCTCCGGTCCGCAATTTCAGCAATTAAAAAAAAACAAAACCCTTATACTTACCTCCATCAGGCTGGCAGAGATGCAATGCAGGCCTCTTCCGGCCTGTGTCCCACGCTGTACGGCTCAGGCGGCGCGATGACGTCACGGTTAGTTTTACTCTCTTTGGCGATTAATCTCTCGGTCTCTAGATTGGCTGTTTTTATTTGTCTTTTACATATTCTATTTTTTTCCTTATAGTTTTTCAATGCTTCCTCGCTCCCCTCCTGTTTTAGTGATTTAAATGCTTTCTGTTTGTCATTTATTGCTTTCTTTACAGTTTATCCACATTGGTTTTTTCTTGTTCCTTAACCTTTTATTCCCATAAGGTATGTACCTCTCACAATTAGATATTAGGATGCTTTTAAAAATATCCCATTTTGAGGCTGTATTTTTATTTTGAGCATTTTGTCCCAGTTAGTTAGTCCTATGGCCTCTCTTAGTTGGCTAAATTTTGCATTTTTGAAGTTTGGTATTTTTGTTCCTCCCTGAAGAAACGCTTTTTTAATGACAATTTAAAGGTTATTGTTTTATGGTCACTGTTACCCAGGTGTCCCCCAACCTGCACATCTGTTGTTCTGTCAGGTCTATTGGTTAATACTAAGTCCAGTATGGCCGTCCCTCTAGTCGGGTCCTGAACCAGTTGGGAAAGGTAATTGTCTTTGGTTATTTCTAAGAACCTATTTCCTTTATGAGATATACAGGTTTCAGTTTTCCAGTCTATATCTGGGTAGTTGAAATCCCCCATAATAACGACCTCATTATGATTTGCCACCTCGTCTATTTCGTTTAGAAGTAGATTTTCTATGGGCGCTGGTATACTAGGGGGTTTATAATAAACTCCTATTAGTGTTTTATTATTGTTTTTGGCTCCATTTATTTTTACCCACAGTGACTCCACATGTTCATGTCCCTCAATTATATCTTCCCGCAGTGTGGGCTTTAGACAGGACTTTACATAAAGGCAGACACCTCCCCCTCTCCGGTTTTGGCGATCCTTTCTAAACAGACTGTAACCCTGTACGTTAACTGCCCAGTCATAGCTATCATCCAGCCATGTCTCAGTTATTCCCACTATGTCATAGTCCTCCTCACACATCACTAATTCCAGTTCACCAATTTTATTAGTCAGTATTCTGGCATTAGTGTACATACACTTAAGAGGTCTATGTATATTTTTTACCCCCCTTTTTAAATTACTATTACCTGTGAAGTGAATATCTGGGGTTTTTGGGTTACTTGGTTGATGTTTTGCCCAATATTTCTCCCTACATTCTTCACTAATCCCAACCCCCACTAACCCCCCACTCTCCTCTCCTATGACCCACTCTCTATCTACACTATCTACCCCTTATTAGTATTACCACCCACCCTCCCCCAGATCCTAGTTTAAAAGCTCCTCCAGCCGTCTAACCATTTTTCCCCCAGGGCAGTTGCTCCTCCCCATTAAGGTGCAGCCCGTCCCTACTGTAGAGTCTGTAGCCAACAGAGAAGTCGGCCCAGTTCTCCATGAACCCAAACCCTTCCTTCCTGCACCAGCCTCTGAGCCACTTATTTAACTCCCTAATCTCCCGTTGTCTCTCTAGTGACGCTTGTGGCACTGGTAGTATTTCTGAAAACACTACCTTGGAGGTCCTGGACTTGAGCTTCTCTCCTAGTTCCCTAAAATCATTTTTAAGGACCTTCCATCTCCCCCTGACTTTGTAATTGGTGCCAATGTGAACCAGCCCCACCCAGCAATCTGTCAATCCGATCGTCGATATGCCGAACCCGAGCACCCGGGAGACAACACACTGTTCGGCATTCACAGTCTCGGCGACAGATGACCCTGTCTGTCCGCCTAATAATAGAGTCCCCTACCACCAGCATCTGTCTGGCCTTTGCTGCACTCCTTTTCCCATCCTTCCTGCAGCGGTCATCCTCCTGGTTTCTAGGAGAAACGGCCTGCTGCAGTGTCGCTGGTCCTGGGCTTTCATCCCTAATATCAGTCAAACAGGCATATTTAATAGGGCGTTCCAGCTCAGGACTAGCCTCCCTGGCGCTTTTCCCTCTACCCCTCCTTACTACATTATCCCAACTGCTGACCTGATAGTCCTGCTCTTGCCCTTCTCCATCCTCCTCCTCTTCACTGACCCCAGCCAGTGCCTGCACTGTGAGATCTAAGCCTCTCTCCAGGTGTTTAATGCCCCTAAGTATGTCAAGCTGCTTATTTAGATCCAAGATCTGGGCTTCCAAATATGCAACGTGATTACATCTAGTGCAAATGTATTCATCCTTGAATGGTTCTTCAAGGCATGCATACATTGCACAGGACACACACTTAGTAGCATTGTCCATGGAGAACCTGCTAGATGGGGATATACAGTACAGTAAAACAGTAAATATGCAATTAGGGTTTGCTGTAGCTGGAGGACTACAAATCAAGTTAACACACAAGGAAAATCTCTCCAACCTTCCTTTTTGCTCTTTGTCTTAAACTCCGTTTTTTAACTCCACTTATACACAGCCCACTTACAAAGCAAGCCCAAAGTCAGAGCAAGCTCTATAAGAGTTTAGCTATGTAATTTATAGCACCTGGGATTGCTAACCACTCCCCTTCACCAGGTACACAGCAGATAAAAAAAAAAGGGTTTAAATGTTATTACCAAATGCAACCAAATGCAAGCACTAAACAAACAAAGACCTTTGCAATAAACTAGACAGTTATTTGCAGTCACTCCCACAAATTCACACTCAGTATCAGCACTCCGGTTTTTTAACTCCACTTATACACAGCCCACTTACAAAGCAAGCCCAAAGTCAGAGCCACCGTGTTAACCACCCCCCCAAAAAAATTGTAAAATGTCAGCCTTGTTAACCTTGTTAATGTCAAACGGGTGGAAAGTGAGTACACGGAATGACCCTCAGGCACAGTATATGATGCAGCCCCATCATTGCACTGTGAGAAAATGTCAGAATTGAGCAGTAATAGTAGCTATGAAATGTACCCATCACCCCCCCAGCCCGTGTGCTTGCACCTTAACCTTAAGAAACACTGGTGGAGACAGGGCAAGAAAGAAGATAGAGAGCGTGCTGTATCAGTTCAAGCCACTCTTTCAGTCTGCCTGCCCACAAATCCATGGGGACAGGGAACAGGGTATGTCACAGAGACTGGCCATAGTTTAGGTAGGCCTGAACGTGGGCGTTGAGGTGGGAGCTATCAGCTTGCTGACTGGCCTCAGCTGGGTGCGACATGTGGAAAAACTGCTCAATAAGGGCTCTATAAGGCTCCATATGATTTTATGAGTGCGGGACAATAGCCCCGCGGCGACCCAATGTGCACAGCATCATTGTAATCAATGATGCTGTACCCTCCCGTGCGCACGATCGATGCCGCTCCGGGACATATGGCCCACTCACGGACCATATGTCTCGGAGGGCATACGGTCGTGTGAAAGGTTCCCTTATGTTGAGGAGACTGAAGTGGCTGCTGTGACTTCTGCTGCTTGTGACGGCAGGAGAGGGTGACTGTATGGGGGTGGAGCAGGGCTTCCCTTTCAGACATGCTGACGGAAGGTGTCTGCTTGCCGTAAGCTGCGGCAAGCTATGTTCACAGTGTTTACTGGTAGTAACTAGAGATGAGCGAATCATCCAAAATTTGCTTCGCCGAATATTCGCTGAATTTCTGACAAGATTTGTACTTAAACTAATTTATTCTGTCAAATCTACATTCAAAAAAACAATCGTTGTTTTGCGAACATTCCTGCACAAATTACGAACGTACAGTCAGCGTAGTTAAAAGTACACAATACGTAAGGATTAGCGAACAAAAGTGCGTACGAATCCTTAGCGTATTATTAATGCGCGAATGCGACATACGCACGAGGCTAGGCCGCGCCGTACAGTCTTTAGAAGCAGTCCATATGAGGTAGAAAAATAAGGTGCTCACTGCTAGCTATCCAGCTAAGTGCATAATTTACTAAAAACATTGGACAATAAGTGCATAATAGGACACATACCATTGCAGTACCTGAAAAAGAATATATAGAATGGGCTAAAGTGCTGAACCAGTAAAAACAGTGCAGCTAAAATACAGCAAAGACATAAGTATGCAAACATTTTAGTGCAATCAATTTCACATAAAAGGCTCAGATATACGTTAGAGTCTCTCCTCGTGGCTCCTTAGCATGATAAAACACTGTCTGGAACACAGTCCAAAATTCAATTGTAATCCACGTGAGGTAATATTGTAATCCAAATAGGTAACGTGTAATCCACATGGATAATAGAAAATAGCAGCAAATAGAGAACCCTTTTTGCAAAGGGGGCTCCCAAATAACCTGAGAAGGGGGAATAAAGTAAAATAGGCGCGCTTAGGCGCAACTGGGACTTTTCTGCAGAATGGGGGGAGTCCTGACAGCCATGCCCATCTGGGTGAGAGTCAAACGGGGGCAATACAAACAACCAAACATAAAAAGTGCCAACTAGCTCTCACCCGTCAGGGGCAGTCCATGGTGTGGCTCCAATAGATCCTCCTGAGGTGTCCATTATATCACCCAGCCAGTAGAATGGTTCCTCAGATGAGGGACCTGAAGTCCTCCTCGCTGGAACTGCTGCTAAACGACATCAGAGGACGCTCCTGCCTCTTGTAGGCCACACTCGCTGCCGTAGTAGAACTCCAGTGCCCTCTTCTTCCGGAATTCGGACTTGACCGGGTCCGGGTGGTGGTGGCGCTGGTGAGTGCTGCAGCCATTTGCGCTTTTCCGGATCCTCCTGCCGGGACAGCAGGGGTAAGGACTTCTGGCTGCAGAGGTTCTGGCAAGGATGCATCCAGGGAAGTAGCCCCAGCTTCCCTGGCTGCTGTTGGCTTCATCTTTCAGGGCTGCTGGTATTCGTGGATGACCGTGGATTGGAACGTAAATGATGTTGTCGTCAGCTGACCCAGCTGAAAGGACTGTGGTGGTGGTGGTGGTTCTGGCAGTCCAGGAATCAGAGGCTCCGGCTGTGGCTGTGGCTTTTCCCTGAACCAGAGAACGCCATCTGGGGACTCCTGAAGGCAGCGCAAACGTCCTGGACCTGGTGGGTCATCTGGCTACACTTCAGGTTCTGTTGTAGGTACCAGTGGCTTTGAAAGGAGGGTAACCCCGGTCTCAAAGGGGCCTTTCAGGGACGCCGTGGGGGTGTACTCCACCTGATCCCCCACGTACAGGCTGTGCCGAGGTTGTTGCCGGTACGGCCGTTTCACCGACCTGCGGCCCACAAAATACTCCTTTCGTCCTCATCGTCTGCCAGGAAGCCAGACCCTCTCTCAACAGAAAACCACAGGACCGTTCCCTTTCCACGTTCCAATGCAGGATCTCCTGGCCTAGGGTGGTCCAGTACCTGGATGACCCAGTCCTCCATGGCGTTTTTATAGTCCCAGAGGGTCTGCGCATGGGCCGTGGGCCCATGGGCCAATGGCACAATCGGGTTCTGCCTTATGGAAGGTGTTGTCATGGATCTCCTCCTGGGCGGCAAAGTGGACGCTCCAGCCGCCTTCGCTGCACAAGCCACAGCAGATGCTCCAGCTGCACCAGCCAGAGCAGACGAACCAGCCACCTGATGACGAAGAACCGCCTCATGATGCGCAGCTAACTCCGCAGGCGGTAAGGAGAATAAGGGCACTGTTGGTGGTTTACTTGCCTTCAGTTCAGAGCGTGACACCCTGATGTCTGGAGCGGGCGGTGGTTCAGGGAACTCGTCCCCAAAGGCCATCTGGTTCCAGTTGGGACGCAGCTCTTTAGCCATGCTTGCTACTATCTCAGTGTTCAGCGCTGGTCTAAATTGGTTCAGAGGAGGGTGGAGTACTGGAGGGAGGAGTCTTCACTCCCTATATGCAGGGCCATATTAACAACTAGGCACCGGGGGCACGGTGCCTAGGGCGGCAGGTTGCAGGGGGCGGCACCCCGCCAGGAGTATATAACGATTTAAAAAAAAAAAAAAAAAAAAAAAAAACATCCTGGAATTTATATATATATTTTTTTTAATTTCCGTGGGGGCGGGGGGTTTGTGTGCTAGGGTGCTGCTGTCGGGTGGCACGGGGTATCGGCGACCATGCCGGTGCTAAACTTTTCCCTTTATAAGATGCAGTGCATCTTATAAAGGGAATACTAGAGAGCGCTTCCATAATGGAAGCGCTCACTAGCCTGCAGGAGGAGGGGAAGTGAAGCGCTGGTAGCGCTGTACAGTACTTACCCCTCCTCCTGCTTGCTCTTCCTGAGGCCGGCGCTGCTGTGTCCTGACTGCCTGCAGCGTCAGGACGTACAGAGCGCCCTCTGACCTGACGCTGCAGGAGGTCAGGTGACTTCAGCGCGGGCCCCTGGAAGAGGAGAGAGCGGGGACACAGCCAGGACCGGAGGTAAGTTTTTTTTTTTTTTGTCTGATCTGAGGTCTGAAGTGGGGGCCAAAAAAGGATCTTAAAAGGTGGGGACAGAATGGGGGGGGATCTGAAAAGGTGGGGACAGAATGGGAGGGGAATCTGAAAAGGTGGGGACAGAATGGGGGGGATCTGAAAACGTGGGGACAGAATGGGGGGGATCTGAAAAGGTGGGGACAGAATGGGGGGATCTGAAAAGGTTGGCACAGAATGGGGGGGGGTCTGAAAAGGTGGGGACAGAATGGGGGGGTCTGAAAAGGTGGGGACAGAATGGGGGGATCTGAAATGGTGGGGACAGAATGGGGGGGTCTGAAATGGTGGGACAGAATGGGGGGGGAATCTGAAATGGTGGGACAGAATGGGGGGATCTGAAATGGTGGGACAGAATGGGGGGGATCTAAAATGGTGGGACAGAATGGGGGGTCTGAAATGGTGGGACAGAATGGGGGGATCTGAAATGGTGGGACAGAATGGGGGGGTCTGAAATGGTGGGACAGAATGGGGAGGTCTGAAATGGTGGGACAGAATGGGGGGGGGACCTGAAATGGTGGGACAGAATGGGGGGGGATCTGAAATGGTGGGACAGAATGGGGGGGGATCTGAAATGGTGAGACACAATGGGGGGGGGTCTCAAATGGTGGGACAGAATGGGGGGATCTGAAATGGTGGGACAGAATGGGGGGGATCTGAAATGGTGGGACACAATGGGGGGTCTGAAATGGTGGGACAGAATGGGGGGTCTCATCTGGGGTTTGATATGGGGTGTGAAAGGTAAGGGGGGTACTGTTTTTCTGTGTGGTGCCAGTATTTTCAGGGGGGCTGTTTCTGTATAGTATGGGGAGCGGGCAGGGTGAGATGTTGAGAAGGTGAGAGGATGATGGAAAAGTAGGAAAGTAAGATGTCTGTTTGTTGAACTCTTCAGAGACGAGGCGCGGCTGAAAGAAGTCACCATGGCGGTCTGGTCTGACAGAAGAAGAGGAAAGAGAACGTCTACATCAGAGAAGAGAAGTCACTGGATGTAAGAGGTACATATGTGGCGCTGTATGACCCTGTATGCTCTGTAGTGCTGTATGAAATGTTTTCCAAGTCTGTCTTTGAAGGGGTTGTCTTTTTTTTTTTTTTGTATGAGCGCTGCTTTCTCTGCTCTGTTTACTGCTCTTCACTGCAAATTCTATGGCGAGCAGGTGAACAGAGCAGAGAAAGCAGCTCTCATATGAGCTCTGCTCTCTCTTCAAACAGCTGATTGTCAGGGTGCCGGAGGGCCCCAGCCGATCTGATATTGATGACCTATCGTGAGGATAGGTCATTAGTAGTAAAAAGAGGACAACCCCTTTAACAGTAGCACTGGAGGAAAGGAATTAGGTTGAGAATTTGGCATGGGGGGTGTTTCAATATTTGCCTTGGGCATCAGAAAAGCTAAGGTGCACCAGCGGCAGGTGGGGGGGGGTACAGACTGAGGGTAGTTGAGTGTATGGGGATGGTGGGGTAGTTGGGCGGGGGTTAATTGGCTTGGCAGAGGACCATTTTCATTATCCAGGGGGTTGGGGGGAGAATAGATCACTGTAATAAGTCCAGGAGGAGGCTACTATGGGGTGTGGGGTAACAAGGCTACTATGGGGTTGGGGGGCTTCTGAGGAGAGACTACTTTGCTACTGTGGGGGAGGAGGCTACTATGGGGGGTGGGGTAACGAGGGGAGGCTACTATGAGGTGGGGGGTGAGAAGAGGCTACTATGGGGGGATGGAGGTAACGAGGCTACTATGGGGTGGGGGGTTCTAAGGAGAGGTTACTATGCTACTGAGGGGGGAGGAGGCTACTATGGGATGGGGGGACTGAGGAGAGGCTACTATGCTACTATTTGGGGGCGTGGGGGAATGGGTCACGTTGGGGGAGCGTCATCACAGAGAGTGCCTAGGGCAGCATGAACCCTAAATACGGCCCTGTCTATATGTGCAAATAGTTAGATCCCGGTGGGCCGGGCTGTTTTTTTCCAGGTCTGAGGGGGGCATATCTTCACTTTCCCGCTCTTGCGGGGGCCTCACGCAGAATGCGTACGTTTCATACGTATCGTTAGCATTCAAAATTTTGTGAAGATTTACAAATAATACGAAGCGAATCCGAAAAAATCCGGATTCGTTTCGGAGGAGAACATTTCCAAGATTCGATACAAATCTACGAAGCGGGTGAATACATTCGCTCATCTCTAGTAGTAACGTAATTTGTCCTCCCTTTCTGCCAAAGGAAAACATTCCCCCATTTTGCCTTGGTAACGAGTGTCTAAAAGCATGGCTATCCACTAATCATCAGACTGCTTGATATCAATGATACGCCTATCACTGTGTAAGCAAGCGAGCAAATAGGTGGCCATTCTGGCGAGCTTGACCGAGGAGCCACTTCTTTCTGGATCTGCTCCCTACTGACACGACTGGGTGTCTTGGCCGGTACCATTCTCATCATTGTCCTCTTCCTTCACCACCTCCGACTCCTCTACCTCTTGCAGTGGCAGCTACTCATCCTCATCATCCTCCTCCATGGCAAAATCCTTTTTTCACTGTGGTCACCTGCTGCATGAGCGTCAGCATCTGTTCTAAGATAAATATAAGAGGGATGACATTGTTCATGCTGCAGTTGTCCTTGCTGACAAACTTTGTGGCCTCCTTGAAGGGCTTCATCTTGGATGACCTGCCAATGCCTGACCTCAAAGCAACACATGTTTCCTGCTGTTAAGGCTGTCTGGTACATGACAAAATCTTTCATGGCCTTCCACTGCTCATACAGACGCTCGAGCATGTGCAATGTTGAATTCCAGCGAGTGTGCACATTGCGGAATTAGAGGTATAGCGGCAGGCCGTTCTGTTGCTGCAGGTCCAAGAGAGTGTTCCTCGCCATGTAAGATGGGTTGAAGTGCTTGGACAGTCTCCTGGACTTTGTCAGCACCTTGCACAAGCCAGTATACTTATTTAGAAAGCGCTGCACTACTAGGTTGATGACGTGCTTCATGCAGGGAGCATGTGTTATTTTGCCCAGCCACGATATTGCACACATTGTCCCTGACCACCTTGCCCAGTTGTAGTTGGTGGGGTGACAGCCAGCGGGATGTTTGCTGCTTGGGGTACTTGAGCAACTGTTCGCTGATGTGGCTACTGTCTCCCAAGCCGATCATCTCCAACACGGCATAGCAACACTTGACCTGACACGTGATAGGCAGGAGGGGTAGTGCGAGCGACCCTGTGCCCAGCTGCTGTTGGAGATGGGAATGTATCCATGGAGGATCAGGAGGAGGCGTATAAGTGCCTAGTGTGGGAGCCAGGCCGACACAATTGTGAGGGGGTCAAAAGGACCCGGGCTCATTGCCAGAGTGCTGCCTCGCCACTGGCGGGAAAAAACATTGACCCAGTGGGACATGACATGTACTGTCCCTACCCGTAAGAGCTGCTGTGGGTGTCCACCGTGGTGTGAACCTTGCCGCACTGCAAGAATCGCAGAGAGCAGCCCACATTGTCCACCACGTGAGAATACAAGGCAGGGATAATTTTTTGGGAGAAAAAAATGCAGCCTAGGAATGTTCCAATGAGGCTGAGCATATGCCATTAGCTCCCTAAAGGAGGCAGACTTGACTAAATGGTAGGGCAGCAAATGCACCGCCAGCAACTTGGCCAGCTGGGAAATGAGCTTGGGCACTAAATTAAATTATTAAGAAGATTCTACTGGGTATGGAAATGCCATAAATGTGGAGGTAAACAACCGTTTGGGTATGTTGCAGGGTTCAGAAAGGAAAGACCACTTTTTGGCTTTTGCAGTGCAGATCTTGGTTTACAGGAGCCATGTTGCTTTCAAACAGCCTCTGGGTACCAATACAGTTATTTTCTAACAACCATACGTGTTTTGTTTTTCTCTCAGTTCTCTTGGTGGAGCTGTGTGAGGGCTTTTTTTTTTTGCTGCATGAGTTACCATTATCACTGATTCTATTTTGGAATGCATACAACTTTTTTTATTTATTTTTTTTTTTAGGAAGCAGGATAAAGAAAAGGCAACAATTCTGCCAGTGCTTTTAGGGTTTTGTTATTGCGGCATGCACTGTGTGGGAAAAACTATATATTAATTTTATTCTGCTGCTCAGTACAATTACAGGGATACCAAATTTATATAGTTTATTTTTGCTACTTTTAGACAATTTCACATTTTCTGAAAGTCATATTTTGTTATTTTGCTGGCATGGTCTTATGTGAGGGCTATTTTTGTGGGATCAGTTGATTTTATTGTTATGATTTTGCTGTTTAAGGCTACATGCACACGGATCCGCAAAAAAAAGGATGACGTTCCGTATGGCATCCGTGTTTCCGTTTTTCTTGCGGATCCATTGTAACAATGCCTATCCTTGTCCGCAAAATGGACAAGAATAGGACATGTTCTATTTTTTTTTTGCGGGGCTACAGAATGGACATACTGATGTGGATAGCACACGGTGTGCTGTCTGCATTTTTTGCTGACCCTTTGAAATGAATGGGTCCGCATCCTATCCGCAAAAAAAACGGAACGGACGCGGAAACAAAATACATTCGTGTGCATGAGGCCTAAAACACATTTTTATAGCTTGATGTTGTTTTGCAAGGTGAAGTGGACAAAAAATGGCTGTTCTGGCATTTTTATTTATTTTTAAGTCATTCACTTGATGGGGTAAACAAAGTGATATTTTTATAGAGCAGGTCGTTACAGTCTTGGAATACCAAATATATTTATTTTTTTCTGTTTTGCACAATAAAAGATTTTCTTTTTTAAATACAGTATCATGTTTTTGTGTGTTCATATGTTTGTGCCATTTACCTGGCTTTTTAATGACAGTATGATTTTTTGAGGGGAAGTAACCAAAAATGTCTGTTTCGTACAGATTTTTATTATTATTTTACAGCAGTCATTTGACAGGGTAGGTCATGTGACATTTTAATACAGCTGGTTGCCATGGACAGGGGTGCACCTAGCCTTTCTGTTGCCTGAGGCGAAAACTGAAATGGTGCCCTCTCTCCCCAATGCCAATTTCTTAACCTAACCCCTTCCCTTCAGCCCATGGCCATTCAGCTGCCCATCTCTTCGTCCTATCTGGTGCTGCTTGAGGCGATCGCCTCACTTGGCCTCATTGGTGGTGCACCCCTGGCCATGGAAGCGACAATATCTAATATGTCTAATTTGTTTTTTGTTTTTAGACCTCAAACTTTTTTATTTTCATAAAACATTTTTTTTTTACTTTTTATTTTAGTCTCACAATGGCAGTTCAACTTTTAGGATTCCATAGGATTCCATACATGGCATGCCTGGAGGCCTTTTTAAGGCTTCTAGTTCACATGGCAGCCAACAGTACCTCACTATGACATTTCTGGAAGATGATGGAGTAAGAGAGGCTGCTCCTTTCCTCTGTATACCCCTTAAATGCCTCAGTCAACATGGACTGTTAATTCAGGTTAATTCACTGGCATCAGAGTTTTTTCCTTGTTTAAAAAATATTGATTTCAGATGTAAATGGGTAAAATGGATGCAAATTGAGCATAAGGCCCCTTTTAGATGGCCAGTATTTGGTCAGTGTTTTGCATCAGTATTTGATCAGAATTGGTAATCCAAAAGCAGGAGTGGGTCCACAACACAGATGAGATGCAAATAATTCCATTATATTTTATCTCTGTTTTGGACCCACTTCTGTTTTTGACTTAAAAATACTGATAAAATACTGATGCAGAACACTGACAAAACACTTCCCATCTGAAAGAAGCTTTATGGATGCTCAAGATATTGGATTGTTTTTTGTTTTTTGTTGGTTTTTTTTTCTGTTCTTCTGAGAAGTCTTTATTTCTCACCTATAATTATTGAAGAGAAAGACACGACTGGATTAACTATAGTAATGATTAGGCAGAGTGGCCTGGGGATACCCGATTTATCGCAATTTGTGACAAATTAATTAGTAACAAATCAAATTTCTTGTTGAAGTTCATAGCCCAGTCAGTCAAGGGGAGGTGGGAGTGTGCAGTGCACAGGTGATGTTACAAAGCAGTACTCAAATGATTCAGCTGTTTAACATACAGACAAAAGAAAGGTATTGTTTTACTCAGTATAATGAGCCTACTGTGTCAGGAAGTATGTCTGGTTTAATAGGGTTGATCCTGGTGACAGAGCCTCTTTAAATGTATTCTCTGTGCAGTACTCTTGATTGCCATTTGCAGAATTCCAGGCTTTATTTCAGTTCAAAACATTTTAACTTTGTAAAATATTGCTTAAAATTAGGAATTTCAAGGACGTTTAACTCGTACAGTAAACACAGAGGGAAGAATGTACAAACATTGTTATCATTCTGCTATAAGTAATGTAATGTGTATAGTGAAATCCAAAGGTCAATATCAACATTTCAATATCTGCATCATGTTGCTCCACTATATTTCTTATTGCACATTATAAACATGCCTTGTGGGTTTTCAGCGACAAATTTGTATGTTTCTGTATTATAGTTCTTTCTTCTAAGTATGGCGGCAGTTGAGGTAGAACCATAGGAAACTTTCATTTTCAAAGAAGCATACCATTCATATTAAAAAAATGCAAATGCTTCAAGGAATGTTTTCTGGTAGTTGCTTTATCATTTTATTTTATTGTAATTATTTTTAGCTTCTATATTTTTGGTGGTGTGATATATGGAATTTTTACAATTTTTATGAATTTTACAGCATGTCTATATGTTACTATAAAGTCTATAGTTCATTATGTAACATGCTAGATATGAAGTGTTTTCTGGCAGTAGGGTCCCCACTGATGTGTTATTGATGACTAGAGATGAGCGATGTTTAGAAAAATTTGGTTTGGCTAATTCGTCGAACTTCAACAAGAGATTAGATTCATTCTAAATTAATTCATCACTAATTGCGATAAATCAGGTATACCCAGGCCACTCTGCCTAATCATATTCATCCCACTTGGAGGCCCAATCTCAGGGTGAAGGCTTGGAAGTTAAACTATAGGGAGAGCACTGTAGTTATGACCACATTTTTAACCCTTCACAGGTTATACCCAGATAAGTGCCCCCTCACAGTAATCATTACCAGATATATGTCCCCTCACAGTAGTTATGCCCACATTGTGCCCCCTTCATAGTAGTTATGCCCACATTGTGCCCCCTTCATAGTAGTTATGCCCAGATATGCTCTCCCTTCAAGGTAATTATGCCCAGATATGTTCTTCCTTCAAAGTAATTATCCTCAGATGTGTGCTCCCTTAACAATAGTTATGCCCAGATATATGCCCCTCACAGTAGTTATGCCCAGGTATGTGCCCCCTCACAGTAGTTATACCAGATAAGTGCCCCTCACAGCAGTTATGGCCACATATGTGCTCCCTTCACAATAGTTATGCCCAAATATGTGCCCCCTCACAGTAGCTATGCCACATATGTGCGCCCTCACAGTAGTTATGCCCAGATATGTGCCCCCTCACTGCAGTTATGCCCAGATATGTGCCCCCTCACTGCAGTTATGCCCAGATATATGACCACTTCACAATAGTTATGCCAGATATGTGCCTCCTCACAGTAGTTATACCCAGATATGTGCCCCCTCACAGTAGATATGCCCAGATATGTGCTCCCTCACAATAGTTATGGCCAGATGTGTGCTCCCTCACAGTAGCTATGCCAGAAATACGCCCCCTCACAGTAGTTTTGCCCTTATATGTGTCCCCTCACAGTAGCTATGCCAGATATGTGCATCCTCACAGTAGTTTTGTCCTAATATATGCCCCCTCATCGTAGTTTTGCCCTGATAAGTGCCCCCTCACGGTAGTTTTGCACTCATATGTGCCCCCTCAGGGTCGTTTTGGCCTGATATGTGCCCCCTTCACAGGAAGTAATAAAAAAAAATCACTAAATACTCACCTGGTTCCTCCGATGATCTGCTCTCCCCAGCAGCAGCAAGCAGGATACACATTGAACTGCTCTGGTCTGTGTAGGAGGAGGAGCACAGCTGACTATGGTTCTGCACAGACGAGCAGTGTGGACTGTCGACTGCTGAGAGGAATGATGAAACGGTGAGCTCCCTGCTTCATCATTACGTGCAACTGTCTTTGCATCCTATGGATGCAGAGAGAGCTGCCTGAGAGCGGGATATAACTCATCTATTCCAGGGCCCACGGGACAGCCTCTGAAATCCAGGACAGTCCCACCCGATCCGGGACAGTTGGGAGGTATGTGAATATATGAAAAATATACTTGCAGATTGAAACTAGCCAAGAGGTGGCAACAGCACAAAGCTTTCACTACTACTCTTATGATATATATATATATATATATATATATATATATATATATATATATATATATATATTATGTATATACAATAGCTCATTGTAGCTCTCAAAGCAGAAAGCTATATATAGCAATGCAAAATCTTGTATGAAAATCTAACCAAACATATCTGTATCAGAATACATCTGCACATTGCAAAAATATCCACAAGCTAGCTGCCACAAAAGTGGATAAAACACCTTCAGTCAGTGTAACACACCTACACTGCTATGAGGCTATTTAACATGAAATAAACACTGAAGCTACTTATCTTTTAGCAGCTGGTGCATCAAAAAACCTGCAAAAATGAGTGTAATAATAGTGAAAATTATAGCAGGTGGATAATCCTGAGTTATCCTTGTGATCCAGAAAAAGAAAGGAAATATGTCAGTGACAGTCTGCTAGTCTACCAGTCCTATCAGAGATAGGACAGAAAAAAACACAAAGGGGTGAAGTTTGAGGTACCTTATACATCACGGACCAGCAACCCTATACATCACGGACCAGCGACCTTGCAGACCTCCCAAGTGTCCCTCTTTTGGAGAGACAGTGCCTATTTTGGACCCGAGTCCATCTGTTCCTCTTTTCTCTTTTTAACCTGAGATATAGATTTGCATTGATTATTTTACAATATTGATCAAGAAAGTATATTTGACCCCACCTTGTATATTATTTTAATATTTGATGCAATTTGGATTTTAGAAATTTTTATATTCAGATAAGTTTTGCGCTATTGCATACCTCCCAACTTTTGAAAAGAAAGAAGAGGGACACCATGTGCCGAGGCAAATTTTTTTGGTACTAGGCCACACCTCTAACTCCGTCCTAACACAATTCACGGAAAATGGTGCACTACAACGGTAAATGCAATTGACGATATATGGTTAAACCTTCACACTGATATTAAAATGAGACTCTCACCAATATATTCTTATATCAAAAACATACCGGAGACCGCACACCCCGTCAAGGTATCTCGAAGTGGCACAGGACCAAACGCTAACCCTACATGCCATATGGGCAATTACAGATAGGGGCATAAAGTCTGACACACAGCGACCAACTCCTAGTTACCTCCAGTGTGAAATCACACATACAATGGGAGGAGGGAGGAGGTTGTGAGTCCCACCTATCCCTGATGCCATGTGACCCAGGCTGCACAGGTGCACCTGAATGTTACCCATAGATCAGAATCAAAGCACATTCAAACCTGGAGTTGCCACACCTCCAGGTGTAAATGTACAAACAAAATCACGGAAAATGTGGTCTTAAATGGCAGAAAATGCTCGAAACCTCATATGTTGTTGCGCATCTCTAACCGGGGAGCAAATCCTGCACATGTGATCCGTTGCTAACAGCAATCCCCAGCAAAAATGCATACGATTGAAGATGCCCGAAGCGGACCACATGTACCACAAAGACATCCTACACAGGATAGCCAAATGTGACAAACTATATAAAACAACAATTCACAGAAAATGGTGCACTACAATGGTAAATGCAATTGACAATATATGGCTAAACCCTTACACTGATATTAAAATGAGACTTTTGACTTTCGTACCAGAGCCGGCGCACCCCGTCAAGGTATCTCAAAGTGGCATGGGGCCTAACCCTAGCCCTACATATTTTTGATTCAGATAAGTTTTGCGCTATTGCATACCTCCCAACTTTTGAAAAGAAGGAAGAGTGACACCATGTGCCAAGGCAAATTTTTTTGGTACTAGGCCTTTGGTACACCTCTAACTCCATCCTAACACAAAACAAAACTATACACCTAATCGCACGCAATCCTCTAAATGCCCACATTGTTCCACTTTTATAGATTATGCCCAGATATGTGCATCCTCACAGTAGTTAGGACAGATATGGGCCTCCTTCACAGTAATTATGCCCAGATATATGCCCACTCACAGTAATATGCCCTGATATTTGACCCCTCAAAGTAATATGCCCAGGATTGTGCCCCCTCACAGTAATATGCCCAGTTGTGCACAGTAATTATCATGATTGATAATGCTGTGTGCCTCTGCGTGACCTTTATTCTACAGACTCATACTGACGGCTTTATGTCAGTATGATTCCGTTACAGAAAGGTCAGACAGAGGCACACAGCATTATCAATTATGATAATACCATGTGCTTCTGTAGTCCAGACTGCACAATCCCTCTCTCACATGGAGCATGATTTCCATAAGGGAAACGCTCGTGTGAAAGAGCCCTAACAGTTGCTTACATTTTATCCCTGCCCTGGAGAGCCACTGCCCAGCCATTACAAATAACATTACAGTAAAACATAGTAACATTCATAGATACACACACATCAATAAGTGAGATCACCAAACATCTTCCGACACAAGAAATGGCCCAGTGGAGTACACCATCATACATTCATAATGAAATAAACCATATTCTGCATCATGACCATAGCAGACATAGCTAAAGCACGTGGGGGGAGATTTATCAAACTGGTGTAAAGAAAAACTGGCTTACTTGTCCATAGTAACCATCATACATTCATAATGAAATAAACCATATTCTGCATCATGACCATAGCAGACATAGCTAAAGCACGTGGGGGGAGATTTATCAAACTGGTGTAAAGAAAAACTGGCTTACTTGTCCATAGTAACCAATCAGATTCCACCTTTCACTTTACAAAGGTGGAATGAAAAATGAAAGGTAGAATCTGAGTGGTTGCTATAGGCAACTAAGCCAGTTCTACTTTACACCAGTTTGATAAATCTCTCCCAGACTTTCAATGTTCTTTTTATGCAAACCCCCTCCCCCCCCAAAAAAAAAAAAAAAGAAAAGAAAAAAAAAAACACATTTTAGTAGTCTTTTTTTCTTATATAAAAAGGTATGTGCCCTCTTTAATGTCACTTCCTCAACAGAGCAGTATGGAAAAACGTACTGGTAATATATATATATACAGTACAGACCAAAAGTTTGGACACACCTTCTCATTCAAAGAGTTTTCTGTATTTTCATGACTATGAAAATTGTAGATTCACACTGAAGGCATCAAAACTATGAATTAACACATGTGGAATCGTATACTTAACAAAAAAGTGTGAAACAACTGTAAATATGTCTTATATTCTAGGTTCTTCAAAGTAGCCACCTTTTGCTTTGATTACTGCTTTGCACACTCTTGGCATTCTCTTGATGAGCTTCAAGAGGTAGTCACCTGAAATGGTTTTCACTTCACAGGTGTGCCCTGTCAGGTTTAATAAGTGGGATTTCTTGCCTTATAAATGGGGTTGGGACCATGAGTTGTGTTGGGCAGAAGTCAGGTGGATACACAGCTGATAGTCCTACTGAATAGACTGTTAGAATTTGTATTATGGCAAGAAAAAAGCAGCTAAGTAAAGAAAAACGAGTGGCCATCATTACTTTAAGAAATGAAGGTCAGTCAGTCCGAAAAATTGGGAAAACTTTGAAAGTGTCCCCAAGTGCAGTCACAAAAACCATCAAGCGCTACAAAGAAACTGGCTCACATGAGGACCGCCCCAGGAAAGGAAGACCAAGAGTCACCTCTGCTGCGGAGAAGTCCAGCCTCAGAAATTGCAGGTTAACAGCAGCTCAGATTAGAGACCAGGTCAATGCCACACAGAGTTCTAGCAGCAGACACATCTCTACAACAACTGTTAAGAGGAGACTGTGTGCAGCAGGCCTTCATGGTAAAATAGCTGCTAGGAAACCACTGCTAAGGACAGGCAACAAGCAGAAGAGACTTGTTTGGGCTAAAGGACACAAAGAATGGACATTAGACCAGTGGAAATCTGTGCTTTGGTCTGATGAGTCCAAATTCGAGATGCAGAAAAGGTGAACGGATGGACTCTACATGCCTGGTTCCCACCCTGAAGCATGGAGGAGGAGGTGTGATGGTGTGGGGGTGCTTTGCTGGTGACACTGTTGGGGATTTATTCAAAATTGAAGGCATACTGAACCAGCATGGCTACCACAGCATCTTGCAGCGGCATGGTATTCCATCCGGTTTGCGTTTAGTTGGACCGTCATTTATTTATCAACAGGACAATGATCCCAAACACACCTCCAGGCTGTGTAAGGGCTATTTGACCAAGAAGGAGAGTGATGGGGTGCTACACCAGATTACCTGGCCTCCACAGTCACCAGACCTGAACCCAATCGAGATGGTTTGGGGTGAGCTGGACCACAGAGTGAAGGCAAAAGGGCCATCAAGTGCTAAGCATCTCTGGGAACTCCTTCAAGACTGTTGGAATACCATTTCAGGTGACTACCTCTTGAAGCTCATCAAGAGAATGCCAAGAGTGTGCAAAGCAGTAATCAAAGCAAAAGGTGGCTACTTTGAAGAACCTAGAATATAAGACATATTTTCAGTTGTTTCACACTTTTTTGTTAAGTATATAATTCCACATGTGTTAATTCATAGTTTTGATGCTTTCAGTGTGAATCTACAATTTTCATAGTCATGAAAATACAGAAAACCCTTTGAATGAGAAGGTGTGTCCAAACTTTTGGGCATGTTTATTCACCTATATTTTAACTACCAAACATAATAAAAGTTTGTTATTTTTCTTTTAGCGCCCATTTTTCACTGTGAGATACAGGAAAAAAACACACCAAATGCAGCAGGTGCAAAAAACACCACTAAAACTACAAAAGTGCAGTAAAACACCATAAAAACCTATGCGTGAACCTGCCATAATAATTTTACTCTTAATTAGACAACCTATTTGCAGATGCAGCGGTATAAGCAATCCATCCATAATGTCTGAAGCACATTCTTTGTCTTCAAAATACTGTTTGTATTAGAGTAATGGAGAAAATGTTGCACTGTCTTTAATACTATGTTTCTGCCTGAGCTGTACAGAATAAAAGAATTATGGTGTGATAACAAGAACTGCATTTTCATTTATCCCTCTATAAATAAATTAATTAGGTGAATTTTCAGCAGCCATGCGCCTGGAGATTAAAACTCTCCACTCCTTGAGGAAGTCGTTTTTCACAAACCTTAAGGGGGTCATTTATTAATCAGAAATACGCCTAAATTAGTGAGTTCTCCCTGCTCACTCCAGGTCTAAAAAAGTGCACGTTTCATGGGCGGCCCATGTCATTTACCATTTTCTTTTTTTTTTTTTTTAAACAGAATTTTTTTTACCATTTCCTATGCCTAGTTTAGGCGTAGAAAATGGCCTAAATTCTAAGACAGCAACAAAGCTGTCTTACCTTTAGAAGTGGCGGTGGATCTGCTGAAGTTATGAAGAAACGCCTCTTCATAACTCGGGCGGATCCACTGGCAATGCAGGGCCTTATTGAGACCGACTTCTAAAATGTCGGTCTTAATAAATGTGCCCCTAAGGGTACAGCCAAACAATCAAGTTTCTGCATGCAGTTTTGGAAGCCAAAATCAGAAATGGATCATAAAAAGTATAAAGGACAGATATGACTTCTCTTTTTTTAATTTACTCCTGGTTTCAACTTTCAAAACTGTATCAGGGAAAACCTAACCATGTGACCATATTTGGTCTACATGGCCACATGTGTTGCACAACAATAAAGGTTACAGCTACACGGCAACATTTGTTGTGCTAAGAGAAAGTCGCTTGATATTTCATATAATGTATTTCAATGCTTTCCCAATGTGACATGATACTACTGCGATGCGATAGTCACAAAAAATACAACTTGGATGGATTTTTTGCAACTCTCGCGCCACAGCTACAGACTGTTGACTTACGACAATACATTACATGAAATACTGCGTGACCTCTGCAGGGGGCGGAGAGTGGCCTCCTTGTCAGACACACTGGCGACAGGTGCTTGCTCACAGAAAGCTGTGTCATGCCATGTACAGAGAGTTTTCTGGCAATAAAATAAAGTAATTTGGCCCTCCTTTCTGCAACTGCAAAACATTCCCCCATTTTGATTTAATTGTTAGGGTCTAAAAGCATGGCTATCCAGTAACCACCAAACTGCTTGATGGTAAGGATATAGCTGTCATTACATAAGCAAGCGAGAATACAGCTTGCCATCCTGGCCAGTGTACCTGAGAACCCAGTTATTTCTGGTCCCGCCTCCCAATGAGATGATTGGTCATAATGGATGGTATCGTCATCATTAGCCTCCTGTTCTTACTTCACCACCTCCTCCTCCAGTGGTAGCTACTTCTCCATAGGACTTTCTCCTTCTGGGTCGCCAACAACTACAGGGTAGCCAGCAAAATACATAAGCTGTTCTCCTTCCTCCATCCTTTGTTGCATCACCGTGAGTACACAACAGCTGTCTCTGGTGAGCTGCCACTGCCTGACCTTGGAAAAAAACATGCTCCCTGTGGTGGTCGTTGCATGATAAAATTATTCACCACTTTCCACTGCTCATATAGAAGCTCTAGTATATGCTAGAGTTGCTTGTCGCAGATCAAGCAGTGTGATAGCAAACTGTTCTGTTGCTGCAAGCTCAGGAGTATGTACCTTGATAATATAAGAATGGCTGAAATGTGAGTACAGTTTCTTAGACATGGCCAGCACCCTCTGCTAACCAGTGTACATTTTCAAAAAGTATTTCACAAATAAATTGGTAATTTGCAACCTGCAGGGAGCATATGTTATTTTCCCATAGTGCAGAGCGACAATGCTCTAGCTATTGTCGCTGATCAACTTATCAAGTTGCAGTTGGCAGGGAGACAGCCAGCAGGATGTTTGCTGCTTGATGCACTTTAACAAATGATTGGTTTTATGCCTACTCTCACCCAGGCCAATGAGCTCTAACATGGCATAGTAATGCATTATTTTACACATATGATAGGAGGGAGGGCGAGTGTGAGTGATGATCTGCTGCTATTGGGGACGGGAGGATGTTTATGGAAGAGGATGTGGAGATGAATAAGTGCCTGGTGTAGGAACTACACCAACACAAATATGGAGGTGTTAAAAGGACCTGGCCTCATTGCTGCAGTGCTGCTTCACCACTGCAGTGCAAAACATTGACCAAGTGGGCCACGAAAGACATTTACTGTCCCTGCCTGTAACAGCTGCTCCAGGTGTCTACCGTAGAGTGCTCCTAGCCGCACAGTGAGAATTGCAAGGAGTGTAGAAAGATCAAGGCAAGGATGGCTTTTTCTGGAGAAATTATTATGGCTAGGTATTCTCCAACAAGGATGAGCACATGCCTTCAGCTTCTTAAAAGCAGCAGAATCCAGTAAGTGGCAGAGACTGCACTGGCAGCAACTTGGCCAGGTGGAAGTTAAGCTTGGGCACCAGCAAATTTCTGGGCATGTAGAACTGTTTTCCAGCCACACATTCCACTATCAATGACTGATGACTGAGAGGAAGAGTAGTCTGAGCCTCAGTTTGACTGAGAGGAGGAGAAAGCCATCAAGTCCACAATCTCATCCTCTTTGTCCTTAAAGTAGAACAAAATTTTTATTCTCTCACCTGTTAGAAAGCTGCATGATGTAATCTGTAGTGAATGCAATCTTCTCATCAGTGGCTGTATTTGTGAGCTATCCCCTCTCTTTTTATTGTAGCTAAGAGATGAGCCAATCTATTCGCCGCTTTGTAGATTCGATACGAATCTTGAAAATTTTCCACTGCAAAGCGAATCCGAATTTTTTGAGATTTGCTTCGTTAGATTTGAAAATGTTCTCAAGGCTTTCTATGCATTCGCTACGTACTCGATAAATTGTACGCTAATGCTACGTATAAGTTAGTTTATACGCTGATGCGTACAAATTCAGTTAATTAGCAAACTTTTACTGTTAGTTCGCTATTCGTGCGGCAAACGCTTGGGAAGAAAGCGGTCACCTGACCTAGTGGGCAGGACTTGCTCTGATTGGCTCAGGCTCGGAAAGCCAGTGACGCATCACTTGTGCTGCGACTGCTGAGACCAGCAGAAGCACTGTGTGTGAAGTTCCTAAAGACAGGGACCTGTTTTGTTAAAATTGGGGTGTAATTGTTCTGGGAATCAATATTACACATAGGGATACTGCAGGGCAAGTGCAGGGCCAGTGCAGGACTAGTAATTAATCAGGCAGGGAGAGAGACAGGGACAAAGACAAAGACCAGCTGCAGGGCCACTGTCAAGTGAAAAATGTCTGGAATGGATAAGCAAAAGGGGTCCAGTTCCAGCCAGACCTCAAGCTCCAAAAAAAGGAGAAGGTGGCACAGGGCAGCAGTGCCAAAGTACTTGTAGCCAGAGCTTCAACTTCTTTAATTTGTAATAGTTGGTCACTGTTCAATCAGGCTAAGTCACAAATAGAGATGAGCGAATCTATTCGCCGCTTCGTAGATTCGTATCGAATCTTGGGATTTTTCAGCTCCGAATATTAGGTGATTCGTTTTGCTTTTGTACGCATTCGCTACGTAGTGTGTCCTATAAATTATACGCTATTCTACGTATAATTTAGTTACTCTATATGCTGTCGCGTACGAATTCAATTCAGCGATGCAGACTTTTCCCTGGTAGTTACTCTATACGCTGTTGCGTACGAATTCAATTCAGCGATGCAGACTCCTCCCTGGTAGTTCCGCCCCTTTCTCCAGCGCGGGAGGATGACGAGGCAACTCAGGAAATTAAGTTGCGCATTCGTGCGCCTCATCCCTTTTTCCCCCTTTTCAGGTTATTTGGGGAGCCCCTTGAAAGAGGGTTTTTTAAGGAACCTTTGCTGCTTTTTTTTACCCATTTGGATTACAATTTTACCTATGTGGATTACAAATTGCGACTGAGTTTGGGACTCTGCTCCAGTTCTATGACAAGCGTCAGAAGAAAAGAGACTTAAACGTGTCCGTGAGCATATTAGGTAGGTCATATTTAAAATTTTTATATTACACCTATAAAAATGTATTTGCACTTTACCATATATATGTCTCGAATATTCGCTCTGCCTCTGAGGAGTGCATGCCGCGGCCTCTCCTCGTACGTGCCTGTGTATTACGTAATCGCTTAGACAATAGTACGCTGAGATTCGTAAGCTATTTGTACGCTCATGCGTACGTCTTCTAAGAAGTTGTGTAGATTTTGTAAATGAACGTTTGTTATTAGTGAGCGACTGTTCGCTAATAGCACATAATAATGTATATTTTGTACGCAAATACAACAAATCTATTCGTCGAATATACGAATTTTAGGAAAAGTTCGGCGAATGTTCGGCGAATGATTCGCTCATCTCTAGTCACAAAGGAGCAAAATTGTAGTGGAGGAGAAAGTGGATGAGGTAGTGGAGTGGATGGCACACTCATCTCAGTCACAGCCGGATGATCTGCTGTCATTTGTTGATACGGTATCCATATGTAGCCAGGGGTCAGACTCAGAGCGTTCCTCCTGCTCCACCATTCCGCTCCAGCAAAGCCCGTCATTTTCTGCCACCTCTTGGGCTTCAGTGCCCCCTCCTAGTGGTGTCCCTTCTGCAATTTATAAAATAAAAGGCCACCGAACCCCAACGCATAATCCAGCGTTTATAGAGGACAGCCTCCCTGAGGATTTCTTAGAGGGCAGTCAGAGTTTGGACTGCCCCGAATTGGAGGTTGGTGGGGAACAGCCTAATTTGCAGTCCGAAAAAAGTGGTGGGGAGGAGTCTGATGATGAATCTGATGTGTTAGACCGGAGAACCTGGGAGGCGGATGGGGCTGGTGAGGAGGGTTTGATCTCCGAGGAGGAGGGTGGTAGTAGTGGCAGCAACAGAGGGCAGAAGCAAGTTAGGCCCAGGGCCAGGCCTTCCTTGGGGACTAGCGAGACCCCAAGTATAGTGGGGCCGGCACCAGGGTGTAAGCGTGCAAGGCCTACAAGCTTGGCCAGCTGTGGAGGGCACGTCGAGTTTGAGGAAGTATTTCACCACTCTGCCGGGGGACAGCAGCACGGCCACGTGTAATTTCTGTAAACAGAAATTGAGCCGTGGGAAAGCCACAAATGTAGGGACCACTGCTCTGTGGAACCATCTGAAGCGGCGTCATGCCGCCAATTTAGAGCAGCGCATTAATACTGAAGAGCTGGCTACTTCTCCCAGGGTCCCTCGCGTCAGGCTGGCCGCATCCAGGGGCGTAAATCAGCCCGCATCCAGGGGCGTAACTAGTACATACACCTCATCGCCCACTGTGTGCATGTCTCCACCTCCTCTTATTCGCCAGCCGTCCATTGCCGAGTGCGTGGCCAGGAAGCAGGTTTACACCACAAGTAATCCAACAGTATGCAAACTGAATTGTCACCTGACAAAGTTGCTGGCTGTACAGTCTCTGCCGTATCAATTGGCTGACTGCACAGCTTTTAGAGAGCTAATGGCTTGCGCTCAGCCACGCTGGCAGGTTCCTAGCCAGCATTACTTCTCAAACAAAGCTATCTCCGCCCTTTACTCCCACGTGGCAGACGCCCCCTTGAACGCTCCCTGCAGCTATCTCTCTGTGGCACTGTGCACGTCACAGTGAACACCTGGAGCAGTGCTTACAGCCAGGGGCAGTACATGTCTTTTACTGCCCACTGGCTGAATGTATTTAGTGGCAGCGAGGCAGGAACCCCCCAGCAACCGGGCCAATTGCTGTTGGCACCTCCACACACTCTCCAGCCAGGTTTGCAGCAGACCACCCAACAACCATCCGCTTCCACCTCCATGGGCAGTCCACCTGCTGGAGCATCAGGGCATAGAGTTAACCCCCCTCCTTCATATCATATGTGCAAGATGTAACGCTGCCATGCAGTCTTAGACTTAATTTGTCTTGGCAGCAGCAGCCACACAGGCCAGCGCTTGCTGCATTACATAAAGCAGCGAATAGCGCGCTGGCTGTCTCCAAGCCAGCTGGAAGTGGGCAAGGTAGTGAGTGACAATGGAACAAATATAGTGGCAGCGCTAAACCTGGGTCAATTCACGCATGCTCCCTGTATGGCACATGTACTAAATCTAGTGGTGCAGAGATTTCTAAAAACATTCACTGGCCTGCGCACAGTGCTGGCAAAGTTGCGGAAGCTTTGCACTCATTTGAGTCATTCTTATGTGTCTCGCTACGCTCTGCTGGAACTGCAGCGGCAAAACGGTCTTCCGCCACACCGCTTGATAGGAGACGTGCCAACCCGGTGGAATTCCACGCTTCATATGTTGCAGCGGCTCCTTGAGCAGCGTAGAGCAGTGAATGATTTTGTCCAGCAGCAGCCAGAATCTTCGACCATAGGGAGCAGGTGCTGCTTTGATTTCCGGCAGTGGAGGCTGGTCCGAGATGCCTGCACTGTTCTAACGCCCTTTGAAGAAGCCACTAAATTGGTCAGCCGGGACAGCTGCGGTGTGAACGACATAATTTCACGCTGGAAAAGACACTCACGCTCATGCAGCAGGGGGCAATGGGGGAAGGAAATCCTGGCCATCTGTCTGCACGCCATGTTGTCACTGCCCCAACGCCAAAGTTCCCTTGCGGTGCAAGAGGAGGATGGGGAGCTTCAGGTAGAGGAGGGGGAGGAGGAGGATTTTAATGAGGATGATGATGACAAGGAGGAGGAGACACAGCTGAAGGATCTGGAGGATGACGATGATGAGACTTTCAGGGACACTGAAGTGTCTCATAGAGAGGCTGAGATGGAAAGAACTGCCTCCTCGGGCACGCTGGCCAGGATA
>ONZH01023226.1:0-25397 GCA_900303285.1 Rhinella marina
GAGGCCCAAGAGGTGAGAGACTCTTAAAAATTATGTGGAGGCCCAAGAGTGGGAGGAGGTGAGACCTCTTAAAAATTTGTGGAGGCCCAAGATGTGAGACCTGTTAAAAATTATGTGGAGGCCGCTAAGAGGTGGACACCGTCTTCAAAAGCATTTTGTGGAGGCCAAAGAGGTGAGACCTCTTAAATTAATTTATGTGGAGGCCCAAGAGGGTGAGACCCTCCTAAAGGATTTTTGTGGAGGCCCAAGAGGTGAGACCTTCTTAAAAATTTTGGTGCAGGCCCAAGAGGTGAGGACCTCTTAAAAAATTTATTGTTGGAGGCCCAAAGGAGGTGAGACCTGTTTAAAACATTATTTGGAGGCCCAAGAGGGTGAAGACCTCTTAAACATTTTGCGGAGGCCCAAGAGGTGAGAAACCTCTTAAAAATTATGTGGAGGCCCAAGAGTGAGACCTCTCTAAATCACTATCATTTTGCTGCAGGACCCAAAGAGGTGAGACCTCTTAAAAATGTATGTGGACGGCCCAAGAGGTGAGACCTTGCTTAAAAATTATTATGGAGGCCAAAGAGTGAGCACCTCTTAAACATTTTGTGGAGGCCCAAGAGGTGAGCCATAAATATATAAATTTTTCTTATTTACGGAGCAATTCTACGGCGGTTAGGAGGAGGAGGAGGTGGAGGAGGAAATGGCACTTCATACAGATGGCACTTCACTTTTGGCTGCTTTCCACGGTTGGAGAAGCAAAGTCCGGGTCAATCCACTTGCTGTTCATTTTGATTAGCGTCAGCCTGTCCGGCACTGTCGGTTGACAGGCGGCTGCGCTTATCGGTTATAATGCCCCCGGCTGCGCTGAACACCCTTTCTGATAGCACGCTGGCGGCAGGGCAGGCAAGCACCTCCAAGGCGTACAGGGACAGTTCCAGCCACGTGTCCAACTTGGAGACCCAGTAAGTGTAGGACGCCGAGGGATCGGGGAGGACAGGGGTACGGTCTGCCAGGTACTCCCGCAACATCCGCCGATACTTGTCCCTCCTGCTGATAGCGGGCCCCGCAGTGATGGAAGTTGCACGAGGGGGTGCCATGAACGTGTCCCACACCTTGGAGAGTGTTCCCCTGGTGGCTGTGGGCCTGATAGATGTTGTGGGACTCTGGGAGACCCTCTCCTCTCTGCCGCCAGCGATGGTGGGTGGGAAAATCTCCATCATGTTCTGCACGAGTTCCCTCTGGTATTCCAGCAATCGATTCGTCCTCTCCTCTACCGGAATAAAAGAGGAGACGTTATCTTTATACCGGGGGTCCAGGATTGCGAAGACCCAGTACAGTTTGTTCTCCACTATCCGGACAACACGTGTGTCCCGGGAAAAGCAGCCCAGCATGAAGTCAGCCATGTGTGCCAGACTCTGAATAGGCATGACCGTCACTGCCCCACCAGAAGGATCACTTGCCATTTCCTCCTCTTCCTCTTCCGCCTCCTCTCCGCCCCATCCGCGCTGAACCAATGGGACGCACACAGCCTGACTGCTACCCTCGCCGCCAGCATCCTCCTCCTCTTCCACAGCCACCTCCACGTCGTCCTCCTCCTCATCCTCCTCCTCCTGCAACTGCCACCGTGAAGCAGACAAAAGTGTGGTCTGACTGTGTAGCTCCGTTGCGTCTCCTCCTACCCCCGTCTCCTCTGCGTGCAATGCGTTCTCCCTTATTGCGATGAGCGATTCTTTAAGGACGCATAGGAGCGGGATGGTTACGCTCACTATAGCGTCCTCGCTGCTGACCTTCTTGGTGGACTCCTCAAAGATACGCAGTACATCGCATATGTCTGCCATCCATGGCCACTCGTGGTTGGCAAACTGAGGGAGCTGAGTTGGAGGCACGCGTGGATTCATAATCTGGTACTCCATCAATGCTCTCTGCTGCTCACACACCCTGGCCAACATGGAATAGGTGGAATTCCAGCGAGTCGGCAGGTCGCACAACAGCCGATGTTCAGGCAAATGGAGGCGTTGCTGGAGTTTTTTTAAGCTAGCAGCAGCTACAGTTGACTTCCGAAAGTGAGCGCACAAGCGCCGCACTTTCACCAGTAGCTCTGCCAGGTTGGGGTAAGTCTTTAGAAATTTTTGGACTACCAGATTAAAAACGTGGGCCAGGCATGGTACGTGATCGAGTTCGGCAAGCTCCAGAGCCGCCACCAGGTTACGGCCGTTATCGCACACGACCATGCCTGGTCCTAGCTGCAGCGGCGACAGCCACATCTCCGTCTGCTGCAATATGGCGTCCCTCACCTCTGGGGCGCTGTGCTTCCTGTCGCCCAAGCTGATGAGCTTAAGCACCGCCTGCTGACGTCTCCCCGCGCCAGTGCTGCAACGCTTCCAGCTAGCGGCTGAGGGCGATGTTAAGGCAGAGGAGGAGGAGGAGGAGGAGGAGGAGGGGGGTTTATCAGAACCCATGCTGGCAATCTTGGGCGGGGGTGGTAGGTAGGCCGTCTCTGTTTGCGACCCCGTCCCCGCTTCCACTACATTCACCCAGTGTGCCGTCAAAGAGATGTAGCGTCCCTGGCCGCAAGCGCTTGTCCACGAGTCGGTGGTCAAGTGGACCTTTGCGCTGACTGCGTACCTCAGGGCCCGCCTGATGTTACGCGACACGTGCTGGTGCAGGGCGGGGACGGCACTCCGGGAAAAGTAGTGGCGGCTAGGGACGGAATAGCGAGGTGCGGCAGCCGCCATCAGGTCGCGGAAGGCCTGCGTCTCCACAAGCCTAAACGGCAACATCTCCAGGGCCAGCAGTTTGGAGATGTGGCAGTTTAAGGCTTGGGCTTGGGGGTGACTCGAGGCGTACTTCCGCCTGCGGTCGAACGCCTGCGAGATGGACAGTTGATGGGACGAGGAGTGTGAAGGTGCAGGCGAAGAGGCGGGGGAAGGGAGGCTGAAGGAGAAGGCCCCAAAGTAGCCGAGGCAGAGGCAGATGTGGAGGTGTCCTGGCTGGAGGTCTGGACCGCAGTGGCAGCACACAACAAAGGGGAAGAGGCAGTGGCAGCAGGACCGGGCGCAGGTTGTATTGCGTTTGCTCTCTCCCACTCAGCCCAGTGCTTGACTTCCAAGTGACGCCGCATGCCTGAGGTGGTCAGATTGCTCTTCTCAGAGCCCCTACTCAGTTTTGAGTGGCAGAGTGTGCAAACCGCGCTCAGTTTGTCATCCGCACAAACATTAAAAAATCTCCACACCACAGAAGTACGAGGCCTCGATGGGGGAGCTTCGCGCGACTGCCCGCTGCCGGGAACAGCTTCGGCCGTGCTGGCTGTGGCCTCACTACTCTGTCTGGACTGTCCTCTGCCTCTGGACATCCCTCTGCCTGTGGACATCCCTCTGCCTCTGGACATCCCTCTGCCTCTGGACATCCCTCTGCCTGTGGACATCCCTCTGCCTCTTGCTGCCTTTTTCGGTGCTGCGCAGACCACCACCTCTCCACTGCTTTCCCCGCTGGACATCACCCCTGGCCAAGTGGGGTCGGTCATTTCGTCATCCACCACCTCCTCTTCCTCACTCTGCTCCTCCTCCTGCCCACTGGACATTCCAACAGCCTCCCTTGATGGCAACTGCGTCTCATCATCATCATCGCTCATGATAACAGATGCTGGTTCAGGGTCCACATCAGCAGGAGATGGCGAAAACTCAAGTGTTTGGGCATCACTACAAACAAATTCCTCTGCTAGCTCCTGGGATTCTTCCGGCACATCTGAAAAAGGACCCGAAAAGAGCTCCTGGGAGGGGTCAAGGGTGGGATGACTCTGTTGGCCAGGTGTGGAGGAAGGAGGGTCAGAGTGAGACTGTGTGGATGACTGGCTGGTGGACAACTGTGTGGAAGCGCTATCGGCTATCCATTGCACCACCTGTTCAACCTGCTCAGGCCTCAACAGCGGTGTAACTCGCCCCCTGCTTAACTGTCCCATAAAGGCAGGGATTCTGGATGAGTGGGATCCTGGCTGACCCTCACCAGCACGCATTGTATCCCCACTGGCTTCAACAAGGCCACCAACAGCATTTCCGCGCCCCCGTCCTCGTCCACGTCCGATTCCGCTAGCCCCCCTCCGCATTTTATTTTTTTTTGGTTGCAAATACAATATTTGGGTATATAATTAGGTATGTGAAATAATTTAGCAAGAGAACGCACAGTACAGTGGCCAATTAAAAGGCCTAGATATTGTATATTTCAAGGTACACAGCCGTGTACTAACTGCTCAGACGGTGGGTATTTACACCAGGTATGTGAAATAATTTAGCAAGAGAACGCACAGTACAGTGGCCAATTAAAAGGCCTAGATATTGTATATTTCAAGGTACACTGCCGTGTACTAACTGTACAGACGGTGGGTATTTACACCAGGTATGTGAAATAATTTAGCAAGAGAACGCACAGTACAGTGGCCAATTAAATGGCCTAGATATTGTATATTTCAAGGTACACAGCCGTGTACTAACTGAACAGACGGTGGGTATTTACACCAGGTATGTGAAATAATTTAGCAAGAGAACGCACAGTACAGTGGCCAATTAAAAGGCCTAGATATTGTATATTTCAAGGTACACAGCCGTGTACTAACTGAACAGACGGTGGGTATTTACACCAGGTATGTGAAATAATTTAGCAAGAGAACGCACAGTACAGTGGCCAATTAAATGGCCTAGATATTGTATATTTCAAGGTACACAGCCGTGTACTAACTGAACAGACGGTGGGTATTTACACCAGGTATGTGAAATAATTTAGCAAGAGAACGCACAGTACAGTGGCCAATTAAAAGGCCTAGATATTGTATATTTCAAGGTACACAGCCGTGTAGTAACTGAACAGACGGTGGGTATTTACACCAGGTATGTGAAATAATTTAGCAAGAGAACGCACAGTACAGTGGCCAATTAAATGGCCTAGATATTGTATATTTCAAGGTACACAGCCGTGTACTAACTGAACAGACGGTGGGTATTTACACCAGGTATGTGAAATAATTTAGCAAGAGAACGCACAGTACAGTGGCCAATTAAATGGCCTAGATATTGTATATTTCAAGGTACACAGCCGTGTACTAACTGAACAGACGGTGGGTATTTACACCAGGTATGTGAAATAATTTAGCAAGAGAACGCACAGTACAGTGGCCAATTAAATGGCCTAGATATTGTATATTTCAAGGTACACAGCCGTGTACTAACTGAACAGACGGTGGGTATTTACACCAGGTATGTGAAATAATTTAGCAAGAGAACGCACAGTACAGTGGCCAATTAAAAGGCCTAGATATTGTATATTTCAAGGTACACAGCCGTGTACTAACTGAACAGACGGTGGGTATTTACACCAGGTATGTGAAATAATTTAGCAAGAGAACGCACAGTACAGTGGCCAATTAAATGGCCTAGATATTGTATATTTCAAGGTACACAGCCGTGTACTAACTGAACAGACGGTGGGTATTTACACCAGGTATGTGAAATAATTTAGCAAGAGAACGCACAGTACAGTGGCCAATTAAAAGGCCTAGATATTGTATATTTCAAGGTACACAGCCGTGTACTAACTGAACAGACGGTGGGTATTTACACCAGGTATGTGAAATAATTTAGCAAGAGAACGCACAGTACAGTGGCCAATTAAATGGCCTAGATATTGTATATTTCAAGGTACACAGCCGTGTACTAACTGAACAGACGGTGGGTATTTACACCAGGTATGTGAAATAATTTAGCAAGAGAACGCACAGTACAGTGGCCAATTAAATGGCCTAGATATTGTATATTTCAAGGTACACAGCCGTGTACTAACTGAACAGACGGTGGGTATTTACACCAGGTATGTGAAATAATTTAGCAAGAGAACGCACAGTACAGTGGCCAATTAAATGGCCTAGATATTGTATATTTCAAGGTACACAGCCGTGTACTAACTGAACAGACGGTGGGTATTTACACCAGGTATGTGAAATAATTTAGCAAGAGAACGCACAGTACAGTGGCCAATTAAAAGGCCTAGATATTGTATATTTCAAGGTACACAGCCGTGTACTAACTGAACAGACGGTGGGTATTTACACCAGGTATGTGAAATAATTTAGCAAGAGAACGCACAGTACAGTGGCCAATTAAAAGGCCTAGATATTGTATATTTCAAGGTACACAGCCGTGTACTAACTGTACAGACGGTGGGTATTTACACCTGGTATACAAAAAGGGTATTGCAGGCACACAGAACCCAGAACACTAGAGCCAAATAAACTGTATTTAAAAAAATAAAATAAAATTCACAGCCGTATACTGCCAGATCAGATGGTGCATATACACACTAGTTATATAACAGGGTTTTTCAGCCAAAAAGAACGCTGAACAGTAGTGCCAAATATAGTTTGGTATGTAGCAGAGCACCTAATACACCACTAATGCCTCTCTCTGTCCCTACTCCAGCAGCTATCCCTGAATACGGCAGCCGTTCTCTGTAAAGTGTATCTTGTAGTAAAGCTATCACTGTAGTGCACTATAGTAGCCCTGATAAGGGCTTTTAATCACGCTCCTGCCTGTCCAACTGCTAAAACCTGTCTGTCCCTTCTCCAGCCTCTGTCCCTGACTAAGTTCACGCAGCATATGCGTACGAGCAGGAAGAGCTGAGTTTTTAATATTCGAGGTCACATGGTTTTTCCAGCCAATCCATGTAGACGCTGTTTTCGCGCTGCCAGCGTGCTCAGCGTGCCTGTCATACCCCCCCTGCATGTTGATTGGTGGAAAAAGAGCGCCAGGGAAGGTGGGAGGGGAAACGAATTCTAAGTGCGCCATCGCCGTTATACTCGATTGAAATCGAGTATGCCGAATAGCGTAGTATTCGATCGAATACCGGCTCGATCGAACACTACTCGCTCATCTCTAGTGGCCATAACTCCACCCTGTGCACTTGCGAAAGCTAATATGCATAACTTTATAAAGTACTTTTTTTAGGATGTCTACCTGGGACAGACACAAGAAAGGTACTATTTTAATGGGTGGAAACGTTCTATAATGCTATCTGAGCAGTCCAAAATGCTCAGAGTAAGCGATAGAATCCCTTTAAACAAGTTGTTTTTTTGCCACTGGCTATTTACGCCAAAAATAGCCGAGCGCTGGCTCAACTATCGCCATCGGGCCCATTGAAGTGAATTGGAACGGTGGCCGGTCATGCGTGGTGCACTTCCATTCACTTCTATGGGTAGAGCGCTTGGTGGTGGCTGGACCGGAGTCCTAAAGCCACCACTTTGCAGGGCTCCGTTTAGGATATAAGTTGGACCCGCACCAATAAGACAATAGTTGACATATCTTAGCAATATGCCCTCATTTTCTAAGATAAGACAACCCCTTTAAGGAACGTAAAAGGTGTTCATTACATACCTCAGAGTATCACACATGACTTTTCAGGTCAATCTGAGCATTTTTTTCATTCAGACCTAATATATTTTGGACGAAATCAAATCTTGAGAATGATTTAGAGATTCAAATCTTGACCAAACCAAAACTAATAGCAGCTTCTCCACAGGAGCACCTGATCCACAATACAGTTCTGTACACAGAAGAAGAGTTGCAATTTCTACACAAAATATCCTCAATGCCTCAAGAATGAGTTAACCCGGGCCGTACTTTTCGTGTTTGTACCGAACATTAGCGTGTCCAGGCACACGAACACAGACTTTGGTGCCAAAGTTTGTGTTCGTTGTTCGGATTTTAAATAAAGCTTGTTGAAAGGATGCAGTGCAGCCAATCAACAAACTTTTAAGCTGTGAGCACCTGTAAGCCATCACAGTCATGCCTAGTGTTGGCACGGCTGTTATTGGCCGGCAGACTATGTGACCCTGCATGCATAAATGTTGGATTACATGGTGCGCTGCCATTCTGCTCTGACTAGTGTAGGCACAGGACGCTGCTGCACTGAGGGGCAGTGTTAGGGTTTTATTTTTTTATTTACACATTAAGTCTGTGGGTGACCTATAGGCATTTATGTGGGTGCAATACAAGACCTTTGCACCAGTGACAGAGAAATACAATACTTAAAGGGGTTTTCCCACGATAAATACTCTACAGTTTTCAAACCAGCCCCTGGATCTGAATATGTTTGTAATTGCATGTCATTAAAAATTTAGCCACTGAATTTTTCAATAAAATCTATCTATATAGCACCACCTGTTGTTCTTTTTCTTACTTCTTTGTCTTGATCACTTAGAAGGCCGCACATGCTCAGTTTTATCCTTCAACTGCATCCTTAGCTGTGATAGGGAGAGCAGAGACACGACTCCTGAGCTGTGATAGGGAGAGCTGAGACACGCCCACTTATCTGCAGCAGAAAAGACACTCCCCTTGAGCTGTGAGCTTGATATAAATTTAGCAGAAAAATAAATGGGGAGATTTCTGGATACATGTGAGGTACAGGGCTGGTTTTTGTTAGAAAAAGATTGTCATGTACTATATGATGTCTGATTTTCATTTTTTACATTAATCATGGGATAACCCCTTTAATCGGACTGCTAATTCTCTGGGTAGCCTAAAGCCATTTTTGGGGTTCAAATTTTCATACGTCTTACTGTTATAGAAGAGTTAATCATTCTGTTAATCGTGTCATAAAGCCAATTTTGGGAGGGAAATAAACCTCATCTGCATACGTGACACAGAAACATAATAGTGAATCTTTATGTTTATTCTGTTCTCTTTGCTATTTCCCAATGTTTTGGGGCCTCCACAAACAAAAAAACAAACAAACAAAAAAATGTAAGGAAAAAAACAAACAACAAAAAACAAAATTAAAATTAAAAAAATGTTGACTACCTCCTCTGCCTCTTCCACATACACCACCACGTCCAGCTCCTCCACCGCTACTCAGACCTCCACCCCCTGGCTCAAAATTATTATTTGTTATATTGGAAGAGTAGAGAAGTATACCGGCCCGACCCATAAAAATGGCTAAAGGTCACACACAGAATTAAAAGACAAATAAAACAAACAAAAAACACAAAAACAATGTTGGCTTCCTCCTCCGCCTCTTCCACCTACACTGCCATGTCCACAGCCTCAACTTCCTACTTCACTTACACCTCCGCCTCCTGATTCAAGATTATAATTTTTTTATTTTTATGTATTTTTTATTTCCCTATCCACATTTGTTTGCAGGGCAACTTGCCCTTTCTATGACTTTTTTACAGCCTTTTTTATCCCCAAACTTTGGATCCCTATCGACTTCAATGGGGTTTGGTGTCAAGGTCGGGATCCAAACCGAACCTTGAAACAAAGATCGGATGAACCTGTCGAACCCAAACAGCTACAGACCGGCTCATCACTACCTAAGAGGCCTCATAATTAAAAACTATGAAAAAGCTAAAACAGGGAAAGTGGTATGAGAGAGCAGGATCTCATTCCGGGTGGACTGGGAACTTAAAGTGGCCCTGTGAAAAATACTAAAAATGGCCCCATTTTGTAGTCAGGTCCAAATTGATGGAAGGCAGGGCGAGCAATACCATATCGTGGCACATTATACCACCCAACAGAGCCAAATACCACAGTCCATCATAAAATACTGCCAGCAAAAACAAAATACATCCCCCAAAACTGGCCGGCTGTGAGGAGGAGTACCCAGGCAGCCCTTGGCATTGGACCACTGGGAAATTTCCACGTAAGGTTTGTGGACAATAGACCCCTGATCTCATCCTAATAACAGATTTGCACAAACCTTAAAATACAGAGCTGCTGGATACAACAACCATAATAGTAATAATAATAATGATAATGAATAATAATAATAATAATAATAATAATAATAATAATAATTAATAATAATATTCAAAAGACACAAAAATGCACTGAAAAAAAGCAAAAAAAAAGCCAAATGAGGGAAAGTGATGTGACCGCCGTATCCCATCCCAAGAAAATAATAATAATAATAATAATAATACAAAGAAATAAAAATACATAAAAATACAATGGCATTACGTAAAAAAGCAGAAACATGGAAAGTGATACGAGAGTGAGAAGAATTTCATTGTAATTCCAGATTTGCGCAACCCTTATAATACTGAGCCACAGAGCTACAAAAATTAAATAATAATTAAACAAGCAAAAATAAAATGGTTAATAATAATAATAACCCAGGAAATCAAAAGACAAACAAGGCAAACAATCAAATGGATTATTAAAACAAAATGAGTTTTTTTTTCTTACTAGGATTCTTTTCACACATTCATAGATATTATTATTAGGCCACTTTCACACGTAGTCAGTATTTGGTCAGTATTTTTCATCAGTATTTGTAAGCCAAAGCCAGGAATGGGTCCAAAATACAGAAGAGACACATGTATTTCCATTATACTTCTTTTCTGTAGATTCCACTCTTGGTTTTGGCTCACAAGTATTGATGCAAAATACTGACTAAATACTGACCGTGTGAAAGAGGCCTTAATCATTTGGAAGTGTCCTTAGCTCCATTGTGCTGTACAAGGTGGTTACACATGCATAATAAAAATATAATAAACATAAAACTATTAATAGACTGGTACAGAGCGAGATAGGATCTTACAATCTACAACAATATACAATATACGATACAGCAATATGTACACACCTTACCTCGAACCTCCGAATGGAGAAACAAAGTCTTGAGCTTGTATTTTTAAGGCAAACTTTCACAAAATGTTCCTTGTTGTCTTTTCTGTTTTGCAGAAACAGAAAGCGACAACAATGGAAAAGGCTATAAGCCAATAACGCTAGAGGATATTGATATGTTGTGCAAAAATGCCTATGGGTACCAATGAAGATCTGCCATTGAAAGGCTCTAATTGTTGATTGTCTTCATACCAAACATCCAAAGACATTTATTTATTGCAGCAGAACGTGAGATATAAGAAAGTAGTGTCTTTATGAAGATATTTACTTGCAGTCAGTGAATAAGAGAAGTTTTGTTTCCATTCCCAGACAGTACTTGTGGACAGAGCCAGTCCTGCTCTCAGAAGTGGATATGACAAGGAATGAGTGAATCTGTGGAAGTTCAGGTTGGCGGGGTTCGGCCGAACTTCAGGTCAAAGTTCGGGTTTGGGACCTTGACCCCGAACCCCATTGAAGTTAATGGGGACACGAACTTCACTTTATTATTTTCCGTTATAACATGGTTATATTGTAAAATAATAGCATTCTTAAGACAGAATCCAAAACAATATGGCCATTTAGAGGTTAAAAAAACAAAAAACACCTCATCCACTTGATTGCGGGGCAGCAGTTTCTTCTATCTTCATTCAGCAGGACCTGCCAAAGGACCTGTGATATGCGTGATGACGTCACCATGTGGGAGAGAGAGAGAGTGCAGTGACGTCATTGAGAACATCTCAGGTCCTTTGGCAGGTCCTGCTGAATGAAGATAGAAGAGACTGCTGCAGCACAATCAAGTGGATGAGGTGAGTTTTTTTTTTTAACCCCTAAATGGCCTTCTTGTTTTGCATTCTGTCTTAAGAATGCTATTATTTTCCGATATAACCAATGTATAACGGAAAATAATAAAATCACCCAAATACCGAACCCGAACACGGACTTCAGTGAAAAAGTTTGGGTTCGGTACAAACTTTGCAGTTTAGGGTTGCTTATCCCTAGATACGACTGCATCCAATATAGACAATGCTCTGTGAGTGAAACCTGTCAGCAGCTGCACACACCTCTTGGCTAGTTTGGTACAATGTATCCTGGTGGGTCCTGAGGACTGGAGTTGAGGAACTCTGGCTTAAAGCATTGTCCCATCATATCGTTAGGATATGCCCCAATATCTGATAGGTGGAGGGCGCACCACTATTTTCGCTCTGCCATTGTTGGAGGTCCCATTGAAATGAAAGGGAAGCTCACTGCGCAAGCGCGGCCACTATTCTATTCACTTTTATGGGGCTTACGGAAATAGCCGAGCAGCCAGCGCTCAGGTATTTTCAACATTTTTTGAATGGACGCAAGCACAGTGTGCACTATGTTCTGTGGATAGGTTCTGGTCCCAGAGGTGGGATCCACACCTTTCAGACATTTGGGACATACCCTAGCGATGTGCCTCAATGTCTAAGATGAAACAAACCCTTTAAAGGATCTAAATTCTCACTGTCTCACAGAGCACAATGCTGTACATTGTATAATGGCAATCTATGGTACTGCAGCTCAGCCCCATTCACACCTAGGTTATGTAACCAATGAACGTAAAGTCATATGGCCAAGGGAAAGCTGAGAGAAGGCTGCGGTGCTACTGTTTTCTCTAACAGCTGATTTTGCTGTTCTTAAAGGCTGGACTGGTAGCGCTTATCTATGAATTCCTGGCGACACATAAATGCTCATTGTATCTAAATGTGGCTTAAATGAGCATTTATGAGCGGTTCAGAGATAAGGTCTATACATCCAGCCCTCAAGACCAATTGGAAAAATTATGATTTTACCTGCAGACCACTTAGAGGGTCATAGTCAATGGATGGTTGGCAAGTAGCTAATCTAAATATGTCCGGTCTTCTATTAGAGGTTGAGGGTCTGTTTTTTTTTGTTTTTTTTTAACATGGGGAAAGACACATACAAGTACTGGAAATATGGGTTAATATGAATTGCATTACTTCTTATACTTAACTACAGAAGCTCTTTGCTCTTTACATTTTTGATCAAAATTCTGTCAGGCCAATCTACCAATGGAAATCATTAGTCTGTACACTTTATACTTTTTTAGCTTTACCATACCTAAATATTGACCTAAACAATAAAAAGAGAATCTGTCAGCATGATCAACCATATTAAACCAGGCATACCAAGGTTGATCATGCTGATTGAAATGATACCTTCTTTTGTCTGTAGGTTGAACAGCTTCAGAGAGATCATTTTTTTTGTATTACTATTCAGATTAGTAAGTTTGACAACCCCCTTGGGGATGGCCAGAGCCTTTGGAGCACTGCTTTTGTAACACCCCTGTGCTCTTCACTTTCCCCCCTCTCCTTTGTGTGCAGTAGAGGGGTTCAGGGAATAGTGCCACCCCGAGCTCAAACCCCACCACTGTCCCTGCCTGCTTGCAGTGTCTGTCCTAACCGATGGTGCACAACTGGATGGCAGTCCCTAGCTTACGTACATGCTGGGGTTTACAGGGAGGGGAACAATGGAAGAAAAGAACAAACAAAGACAGAACACATGGACAAGAGAATATACAGAGGTCAAAGCCAGGAGGTCATACCAAGGGATAACACAAAGCCGGGAGGTAACGTCAGTACAAGGGAAAACACGAGGACGAGGTCAAATACTATATGAGGTCAGGAGCCAAGAGGTCACGAAGTACAAGGGGAGATACAAGGACAAGGTCAAGATCAAAGCCGAGGTCAAAAACAGAAGTCGCAATAGTACTCAAAACTCTGGTGAAGGTAATAGGACCAATCACAGGCAACCTGAGGCCAGCACATTGCCTGTTTATATAGGCCAACAAGTGGGTCGTGTGACATGGCTAGCATCATGAGACCCTAGTTAATGCTGGTGCTCACATGCCCCTCCTGCTCCTTGCCTAGGGGATGGAGGACACTGACCGCACAGGGCCCTGGTCACCATGGAGACGAGGACGCAGCTTGCGTCCTTACTCCATTATACCAGTGGGAGACCGCTGTAACGGGGAGCCGACGGCGCACTCCCTCCCTTCAGCGCCGCCGTCTTCCCGTTACAGGTGTTACACAAGCAATGTTCCAATAGCTTAGACCGTCTTTCTGGTGCTTGAACTTGCTCTTTTACATAGAAATATGAATGCAAATATTTCTGCAAATGTTTAACATAAGGGCAAACAAAGTATTGCTTTAATTAAAATAATCAACCTTTCCAGCCAATAGGCCTGGTTTAATAGGATTGATCATGCTGACAGATGCTTATTTAAATCTCAACAAAGACTAAAGATGAACATTACTTCCCCATCTTGTTGTTGACTATTTTCCCCTTGTACGGTGGCTCATTAGTTAGCATTGTTGTCTTGCACCACTGGGTTCTTGGATATCTGAATGATTTATATACTATGTGTGGATTTCCTGCAGGTTCTTCAATTTTCTCCTGCATTGCAAAAATATACTGAGAGGTTAATTGACTTATAAAAAAAATGAGTCTAATAAATGTTGGGGAATGAACTCATAGATGGAAGCCACTGATTGCCCGGCTTCACAACACTCCAAGTGCTTTGAGTAATGAGAAAAGTGCTGCTACAGACAGTGGATTTGGATCTACTGTGCCAACTAACCAGTTTAGCTTTGGACTATTCCTGAGGACATTGTCCGGATGGTTACTTAGTTTTCACTCTTACTTTTACCCCTATACAGACCTTTTCTTCAGGATAGACACCTGAAGATAGACACCTGAAGACACCTGAAGACCTTTTCTTCAGGATAGTTGGCAGCTGACCCACTTGGATCAGAGACATTGGTATGAAGCACCAAGGGATCAGGAAATACTCGTAGTGAGAAACAGGCTGAGGTTTTGCATATCTGTAAAACAGTCCATGTTCAGGGCATGCAACAGAGTCAATAGGAAAACCAGGCAGAACTCAGGGCATGCAGCGGAGAGTTGATTAATAGGCAGAGTTCAGTACACAAACAGAGTAATGGAAAAGAAACTTTGACTTGAAACTAGCAAGCTCCCCTAAATACCCAAGGGTTACCAGTCATTGGCAGTAATTGTACACTGGCCCTTTAAGAGCTGGGAGGTGCCCACAGCCTAATAGAACCAGGAAGAGGCCTAACAGTCTGGCCGCTCCATGAAGACTTTTGCTTGGGATGCTCAACTATGGTACTGTAGATGTCCCTGCTGCAAGAAGGCAAGAGGGAACTAGCTGGCTGCTGAGATAGGTGAGTGGTGCAGCGCCTGGAGGATGTTTTGTGGTATCTTCTCAAGTTCGCATGCCTCATGTTGTCCTGGGTGATCATGTCAAATTATAGTATACATAGTACAAGTGCCTGCCTGGGGTCCATGATGCACATAAAAACATGACAAAACTGCTTGAAGGATAATCACTGACACAAATGTATTCAGGCCCTGCAGAAGGAACCTCACAGATAAGGTTACATGACCATATCAGTGTAATCTACATTGTAACATAGTAACATAGTTTATAAGGCCAAAAAAAGACATCTGTCCATCCAGTTCGGCCTGTTATCCTGCAAGTTGATCCAGAGGAAGGCAAAAAAAAACCTGAGGTAGAAGCCAATTTTCCGCACTTTAGGGTAAAAAAATCCTTCCTGACTCCAATCAGGCATCAGAATAACTCCCTGGATCAACGACCCCTCTCTAGTAACTATACCCTGTAATATTATTACCCTCCAGAAATACATCCAGGCCTCACTTGAACTTTTTTAGTGAACTTACCATCACCACCTCATCAGGCAGAGAGTTCCATAGTCTCACTGCTCTTACCGTAATGAATCCTCTTCTATGTTTATGTACAAACCTTCTTTCCTCCAGACACAGAGGATGTCCCCTCGTCACAGTCACAGTCCTACAATGTCTACTAAGAGATTCGGCAGCATTCTCTCCATCCATGTAGTTTTGTTTCTTGGGTGCAGGTACCCAGACAACAATGCTCCAATCTATTATAAACCATACACACTTCACAAGAAACATCACTGTGAAGAATATAGCATAGCAAAATTTCAGATCTCAAACTATAAGTGTAAGTGTTTGGGGTCTGTATAGGTTGGATTTAAGTTTAAGAAGTCTGGTCTTGTCTTCATTAGTTTAGGGAGTCTGTGTTTACACAGTATGGTCTGGAGCCTTAAATTTAGCAGAGAATCTGGTCTAGGTCTGTATTTCAGAATCTGGTGTGGGATTAGTTTTCTTTTACAGTCTAGCCCTGTTTTCCTGTTTTTAGGGTATGGTCTTGGTCTGTATTAGTTTAGGGCAGGGGTGGACAATCTACTGCACTCCAGCTGTTGTGAAACTACAACTCCCATTGTAATTGGGAATTGTTTCACAACATCTGGAGTGCCCCTGGTTTAGAGCATCTAAATTTAGAACGTACAGTTTTGGGGCTGAATTAATTTTGAGGATCTTCTATTCAAGTAGTCTGCTATGGGTCTGAATTTATTTAGAGGGTCCGATCTCTATATGTATTTTGTTGGTTTGAGGCTGGATTTATATATAGAGACTGGTCTGGGGGCTTTATTTATTTAGGGGGTGTTTCTGATCTGATGACTGTAATTGTTTAGAGGGTCCATAGTTATTATTTGATCTATAATTATTTTATTATATGTGGACTGAATTTATTTGTGCTAATATTAGAAGTGGGGATGGCTGAAGAATTAAGGGGTTAAATATGTCTGGGTAGTAAACCCTTCAGTTGTCAGGAGAAGTTGTTATTATGGTGGGGGCTGGATGAAGATGAAAAAGAAGAGAGACTTAACCTGTCAGCCACTGGATTTATAGAGGATTGATCTCCACTCCTGACATGTCTGTGTATAGCAAAGTATTTTAGTGGTCCTTTACTCTTCAAAGGGAGTCTTTCACCTGTTTTTCACCTATATAACTAACACCAGTCCACAGAAGATTACAGACACATCCCAGACATACCTGTGTGCACTGTGTGTCTGTATTACATGTCACATCACAGACATACCTGTGTGCACTGTGTGTCTGTATTACATGTCACATCCCAGACATACCTGTGTGCACTGTGTGTATTACATGTCACATCCCAGACATACCTGTGTGCACTGTGTGTGTGTATTACATGTCACATCCCAGACATACCTGTGTGCACTGTGTGTCTGTATTACATGTCACATCCCAGACATACCTGTGTGCACTGTGTGTGTGTATTACATGTCACATCCCAGACATACCTGTGTGCACTGTGTGTCTGTATTACATGTCACATCCCAGGCATACCTGTGTGCACTGTGTGTGCGTATTACATGTCACATCCCAGGCATACCTGTGATGTGACATGCACTGTGTGTATGTATTACATGTCACATCCCAGACATACCTGTGTGGCACTGTGTGTCTGTATTACATGTCACATCCCAGACATACCTGTGTGCACTGTGTCTGTATTACATGTCACATCCCAGACATACCCTGGTCTTACATGTCACATCCCAGACATACCTGTGTGCACTGTGTGTCTGTATTACATGTCACATCCCAGACATACCTGTGTGCACTGTGTGTCTGTATTACATGTCACATCCCAGACATACCTGTGTGCACTGTGTGTCTGTATTACATGTCACATCCCAGACATACCTGTGTGCACTGTGTCTGTATTACATGTCACATCCCAAACATACCTGTGTGCACTGTGTGTCTGTATTACATGTCACATCCCAGACATACCTGTGTGCACTTTGTGTCTGTATTACATGTCACATACAATAAATTCAAAAATGGGGTGGGCCCAAATTTGAGAAAAACAAACACCCTTTTAACAGTGCGCCAATTTTGATACTCAAGGAAGAGTTATTCACAATGAAATAAAAGCATGGGTTATACCCTTAATAATCAAGTAGAAAAGGGTAAAGTGATGAAAGTTACCACTTACTTCACAGGGGGGGTGGACCGTTGGGATCCAAAAATGACCCCTTCGGTTCCAAACAACCCCCCTAGCCAGGATCGCTTGTATTGTAGTGGATCAATGAACGTAATCCATACGCGACTTGTAGTCATCAATTTTATTCCAAAGATTCGGCTCAACGCGTTTCGGGGTATAGTACAAAAACCCCTTCATCAGGAGCAAACAATACATGTATAATTAACATACCTTATACTTATTTATAGTCCCTGTAGGTGATGGCAACTTTTCCTCGTGGTTCATTAAGTGTGGGGCGGGTTTACCGCTCTTTTCCCGTGCGTTCCACGCTGGAGCGCATGTTCAATCTGCACTTCCGGTTCCGGGTGCGTTCCAGCGTGGAACGCATCACCCGGCCGGTCTCTTATTTGTTGTGTAAGGCCAATGCAGTATCTCATCGCCTACCCTTTCCGTGTGAGTTTGCCAGCCTGGGGACTACACTTGGTTGTGTTAACCTTTTGGTGAATACTCTCACCTGGAGCTCACACTCGGGTCTCACTTCCGGTTTTGGGTGCGTTCCAAGGTGAGACGCATCCCTTTACCGATACTTGGATCCTGTGTGTAGCTAAGTGTTATTGCTAATGTAGTGATCCCCCAACAAGATAGAAGAGGGTACCAACAAAGTGGGGGTAAAATTAGTTTAAGATTAGTTTAAATTAAAATTAAAATGCTTCCATGGAGGTTTCTTGTTATTCCGGATGCGTTCCAACGTGGAGCGCATCACAGATAGGAAATAAATAGGGAAAGGAAATAATTCCCACATTACCCCCATGACTTGAAGAGAATAGAAAACATTAAAAGCATATATTATATATAAACCTGGATATAAAAGATTACTTCATAGGATACTTACTTACCAAATAAGATAATATACATCCAGTTGTCTAAATTATATAAATATATATGTGTCCAAATAACCTCTACATTGGATGATATAAATAAGAAGTCCATTTCATAATATGAATTGATAAGAAAAAAATATATATATATATATAAGAATAAATATGAAAATGAAAATAAAAATATATATGGATAAAAATGAAATATAAGTTGTGTATAGTCACGAATAGTATCTGGAAGCAACAGTAATTAATGATAATGGCCGTAGTTCCTCCTCATCCTTCTAGTAAAGTGTATGCTCAATGCATTCATTTAATCCAAACGGAGTTAATGTGTTTAATTTATATATCCAGTACATCTCTTTTCTTGATAGTAATTGATGGGAATTTGGAACATGTTCCACCGGGGTGACTTGAAGTTTTTTCGAGTCTCCATTGTGAATCAAAGCAAAATGGCGGGATACACTATGTGTCATAACTAATCTCTTAATGTTGGAGCGATGTTCCGTCATGCGGTCTCGTAGGCACTGTGTGGTTCTGCCCACATATCGGAAACCGCAGGGACACTCCAAAACATAAATGACATATGTGGTCCCACAAGTAATTTAATGTTTAATAGGTATTGTTTCATCTGGGGATGATCCAGGGACGGAGTTTCTACCCTGGAAGATCATACAGCAACACTTACACCTAGGTTTCCCACACCGGAATGCCCCCACTCTCTTTATACTCTGGGTAGGAATTCTGTAGTATTACTTTAATTTTTTCTTTAGTTTTTTCTTCTTCGATTCTGGGGCAAGAGGGGGCTAAAATGTTCTTTAGAGTTTTGGCCCTACAAAAAGTAATTGAGGGCCTCTTCGGAAGTTTAGGCCCCAAAACCGGATCCTTTAGTAGTATCGGCCAATGTTTATTTAGAATATTCTTAATCGTGGAGTGTTTGGAATTATACCTCGTGATTAGGTTTAGAGGAGGTGTCCTTTTCCTGTCATTTTCTCCACTTTCACAGGATTTTTTGCTAATCAAACAACTGGCCTGAGTTTCTCTTTCAATTCTGGCTTCGGATTCCCTTATTAGTTGTTTAGGATAGCCCTTCTCTAGAAATCTGTCTCTCAAGATGTTTATTTGTTTTTTGGCTTCATTATCATCAGAGCAATTTTTTCGGATCCTTCGCATCTGGCTATAGGGAATATTAGTTTTCCATTTGCGGAGATGATTACTTTTAAAGTCCAGGTAACTATTCGCATCAACTTTCTTGAAGTGAGTGCGAGTTGTCACCCTTCCTTCTTTACTACTTAAATGGAGGTCTAAAAAAAGAATTTATTGTATTCTACCACGTCTCATCACTGATTTGACTAGACGGAGAACCCTCAAGTAGCTGCCTATTTTTTATATAATATATATTTTTTACTCAATTTTTTTATTTTATATTTTTTTTTGATTTTTTTTTTTTTTTTTAATTGGATTTTTTACTTAATACTGCACCAAATAAGAAGATCCTATTCATTTTCATTTTTATTTATTTCTTTATATCCATTTCTTTTTATACATCTACTCATTCATCCATTTCATTGATTATTATTTCATATACTCATATATATATATATATATATTTCATTTTTATTTTTTTTTTTTTTTATCCTTTATTTTCCACTGGCGCCCGGGGAATTCTTTATCTTAAACGGCAAATCCTTTTAAGATTCAGATAACCTAAACACAGCTGTGTTCTTTTTTTGTTTTTTCTTTATCATGAATCCTCCGGGGTGGAATCCCACCCTGATGAGAACATTTGAGGCAGCCTCTGGTTGGAACTATCTAATCCAGGATACCACAGATTTAACATCAAGAATCCTAACGGAATCATCAAAACTTCTATCAACTACAGATGGCGAGAAATTATCGAATATCCACACTAATTGTTAGGATGACGCGCCGCGTGACAGCACAGCCCCGCCGTCTAGCGCGATCACAGTGACCGTTGCGGTTTTACTGCTATAGTCTGTATTGTCTCTATGCTGAGATCTTGGGGTGTGGCTGGCTCCTAGACTCAGTTGAGTGACAGATGCAGTGTCCTATCCGTGGGAGTACTGGGCTGCGGGTCTTGTCCAATCAGGCTACAACCCTCCCTATATAAGGTTGTGAGTTTGACACGCCCGCTGCCTAGCACCAAAGCAATTGTATTGAGAGAGCTGGGAGCTGGCCTGTGTGTCTGCTAGCATCAAGTGGATGCTATTCCTCTTCCTTACTATCTGTCCCGGTAATGCCTCTTGTCGACTCTGAGACATTGGCGCATGGGGAGCCGGCCCCTCTATTCTTCCGCCTGTCTCTTGTCCTTAAGTGAGCCTTTTTATTTAGGCAGCAGGAGTCTGTGTGGCTGTTGTGGTTGTGGCTCGTACTCTGGGCCTCTGGCCAGGGTCACAACTCTACTTATAATTTAGCACCCAGTGTGTACGTCCCTGTTCGCATTGATCAGGTTTTGTGTTGACTATTCTCTGTGGTGTTAACAGAGAGAGTCCGTTGCTAGTGGCAACGAGCGGATCCAACACAGCTGCACCTGAGCGGTATTATCAGGTGTCCAGCGGGTCCTCGCTGCACTATATTATATTATTTTTTAATATAGTGTGGCAACCGTAACACTAATATATGGACTGAGACTGTTTCGGATCTACAAGGCAGACACCAAAAAACGATAAGTGAAAATATAATTGAACTAGCTAAGAACTATATACACACGGAAGTCGATAGATTGTTTTTATGCATATATTCCTCACTTGGAATCATACCAAGGGGACTGAGACTTTCTCTAAAACCTTCATTTGATAATGATATTTTGTTCAAAAGGGAATGGCTGAAAATTAGTGATAGTTGTTCCAATGACTTCATGTCCCTACTTCTCAAAAAAAGGAAGATTCAGGTCACAGATCTAGTCTGTAAACTAAAAAACTATATCACTATAGCTAAGAATAAAAATAGAACTGAAAACACTACTGTTCCCCCACTGAGGTACAGTAGGGAAACCCTGCGGAGGTATGAATACTCAGAAGTAAGGAACAAATGTGCCAAACTTCTGAGAGACCTCACAGACTATCAGAGAAATGAAGTACGAATCTGGGACAGAAAGGGACAAAAGAGATCTCAAAAGACCATGACCTTTTATAATTACCAATACAAACACCCCTCATCAGCACCATCTAGAATGGCCAACACCCTAACATATGCTGAGACCCTAAAAAGAAACTACAGAAATTACGATGATCAAACGAGGGGATTTGGACAGAGTAGGGAAGCATCCCATCTACAGAGAAGCTTAGTCACACAAAGGAAAATTAACAATACTCTTGAGAGGGGACAGGGATCCATACCAAACAGGTTAATTAATAATAATAATAATAATAAAAATAATATTAACAAAAAGAGTGACGAAAAAAGTGTCTTTGCCAATGTAGAGGGGGATGACAGAAAATTACCCTTACCACCGATCATTCATTCACCAACACGAATATCCACTACACCGTCCACTGACCTAGATTTAGAGAACATTTCCATCTATACCACACCAATCACTACTTCTCAAATTGTTAGATCCAAAGCAGCGGCCATTCCCAATATAAAAGACTTAGCTCCCGATACGGTTAGGCAGGATTCTTTAATATCCCAATCAACACCGCCGTCCCTAACTAATATATCCACATATTCCACGTCCCCTTCCAACTCGGATCATTTTTTAGCATTACCCACCAACCTGTCAGGAAGCCCTTTTTTAGAGCATCTCCCAAACATTCCAAATTCCCCCTCATCTTGAATGTACCTCCGCCTCCTCGACTAGTACTCACCACTACTCAAGATCTCAGCCCCATTCTACTGACATCGACACAGAGTTTATCAAAGTCAGGAACTCATCTAGATTCCATACGGAAAATCACCCAATTCTTCACTCCCCTAACCAAACAAAGAAAAAGAACTCTAGACCAAGAGGAAGGAGGGGTGGACAAGGAAGGACTAAGCCCCAACAACAAAAAACAAAAAGGAAAAAGGAAATAATGGGAACGCAAGGTATAGAAGGTAAAGGAATATTTAATCTATCTAAATATCAATTAAATGATACCGAAGTAGAGATTCTAGAGAAGGGTTTATCTTTTTGCCCCACGAATGATCCAGATCCCTTTGAGCTGTTTATTGATGTCAACCGGTACATCAGAAAGCTAACATTACAGAGACACTATACTATTAAGGAACTCAATGGAGATCCAACGAAAAAGGAAACGAGGGGTATTGAGAACATACCAGGGGAATCGGAGAAGTCAAACCTGGATATAATTCCATCTATTCATCCTACACTGAAAAACAAATCGACATTCTACCCCCTAGAAAGCAAAGGCCCCTTTATAGATAGTTTTTATAATATAATAATGGGAGAGATAAAAGAGACCTTTTCGAGAAAATCCACCCCCGATTACATTACCAAAAAGAATCTCACTAATAAACAATTGAAAGCCATAAACCTCCTTAAGAAAAACAAGAATATAGTTATAAAAAATGCGGACAAGGGTGGAGGAGTAGTAATCATGGACTCAGATTACTATAGAATAGAAACAAATAGGATACTTGCAGATACTGAGTACTACAGACCACTCAGTAAAGACCCTACCAAAGAATTTAAAGAAGCCCTATACCATATGATAGATGATGGCTTTACTAAAGGGGTTCTAGACAAAAAGGAAAGATCCTATTTAAAGACCCCTTTTCCAAGCATGGCCAGGTTTTATTTCCTCCCTAAAATCCATAAGTCCCTAACCCATCCTCCGGGGAGACCGATTATCTCGGGAATCGGATCTCTCACCACAAACCTCTCGGAATACATAGACTCCATACTACAGAGATACGTACCCAATCTTCCGTCCTACACAAGAGACTCCACCCATTTGATCAATATCTTAGAGGGAGTCCAGTGGGAAAAAGGATACATCTGGGTTACCCTGGATGTGAGTGCCCTTTATAGTAACATCACCCATTCCTTGGGTTTGAGAGCCACCAAACATTTCCTAGATAATGATCCCTTGATCCCTAACAGCCAAAAAGAATTCATTCTATCTGCTATTTCCTTCACATTAACTCATAATTACTTTGAATCTAATGGACAGCTATTTATTCAAGAAAGAGGGACGGCCATGGGGACGAAATTTGCCCCATCTTACGCTAACCTGTTCATGGGGCTCTTTGAACATGACATAGGTTTTCTCGATAACCCAGAGATCGTCCTCTACAAAAGATTTATCGACGATATTTAATGATTTGGAAGGGACCCATGGACTCTCTAACATCGTTTATAAACAGGGTCAATTTAAATGAATGGGGCCTACAATTCACCCTCAGAAAGATCCACCGAAGATATTGTTTTTTTAGACCTCCATTTAAGTAGTAAAGAAGGAAGGGTGACAACTCGCACTCACTTCAAGAAAGTTGCATGCGAATAGTTACCTGGACTTTAAAAGTAATCATCTCCGCAAATGGAAAACTAATATTCCCTATAGCCAGATGCGAAGGATCCGAAAAAATTGCTCTGATGATAATGAAGCCAAAAAACAAATAAACATCTTGAGAGACAGATTTCTAGAGAAGGGCTATCCTAAACAACTAATAAGGGAATCCGAAGCCAGAATTGAAAGAGAAACTCAGGCCAGTTGTTTGATTAGCAAAAAATCCTGTGAAAAGTGGAGAAAATGACAGGAAAAGGACACCTCCTCTAAACCTAATCACGAGGTATAATTCCAAACACTCCCACGATTAAGAATATTCTAAATAAACATTGGCCGATACTACTAAAGGATCCGGTTTTTGGGGCCTAAACTTCCGAAGAGGCCCTCAATTACTTTTTGTAGGGCCAAAACTCTAAAGAACATTTTAGCCCCCTCTTGCCCCAGAATCGAAGAAGAAAAAACTAAAGAAAAATTAAAGTAATACTACAGATCCTACCCAGAGTATAAAGAGAGTGGGGGCATTCCGGTGTGGGAAACCTAGGTGTAAGTGTTGCTGTATGATCTTCCAGGGTAGAAACTCCGTCCCTGGATCATCCCCAGATGAAACAATACCTATTAAACATTAAATTACTTGTGGGACCACATATGTCATTTATGTTTTGGAGTGTCCCTGCGGTTTCCGATATGTGGGCAGAACCACACAGTGCCTACGAGACCGCATGACGGAACATCGCTCCAACATTAAGAGATTAGTTATGACACATAGTGTATCCCGCCATTTTGCTTTGATTCACAATGGAGACTCGAAAAAACTTCAAGTCACCCCGGTGGAACATGTTCCAAATTCCCATCAATTACTATCAAGAAAAGAGATGTACTGGATATATAAATTAAACACATTAACTCCGTTTGGATTAAATGAATGCATTGAGCATACACTTTACTAGAAGGATGAGGAGGAACTACGGCCATTATCATTAATTACTGTTGCTTCCAGATACTATTCGGTGACTATACACAACTTATATTTCATTTTATCCATATATATTTTTATTTTCATTTTCATATTTATTCTTATATATATATATATTTTTTTCTTATCAATTCATATTATGAAATGGACTTCTTATTTATATCATCCAAATGTAGAGGTTATTGGACACATATATATTTATATAATTTAGACAACTGGATGTATATTATCTTATTTGGTTAAGTAAGTATCCTATGAAGTAATCTTTTATATCCAGGTTTATATATAATATATGCTTTTAATGTTTTCTATTCTCTTCAAGTCATGGGGGTAATGTGGGAATTATTTCCTTTCCCTATTTATTTCCTATCTGTGATGCGCTCCACGTTGGAACGCATCCGGAATAACAAGAAACCTCCATGGAAGCATTTTAATTTTAATTTAACTAATCTTAAACTTAATTTTACCCCCACTTTGTTGGTACCCTCTTCTATCTTGTTGGGGGATCACTACATTAGCAATAACATTAGCTACACA
>ONZH01023227.1:0-41612 GCA_900303285.1 Rhinella marina
CATCTGGCAGTCTACAATCGCTCTGCGCTGCTGGTAAACTCTGGATAACATGTTTAATGTGGAATTCCATCTCGTGGGCAAGTCGCACAACAGTCGCTGAGCGGGCAGTTGTAGGCGGCGCTACGCTGCCCTGAGAGTGGCAGCATCTGTGGTCGACTTGCGGAAATGCGCACAGATGCGACGCACCTTGGTGAGCAAATCAGACAGATTGGAGTATATGTCTTGATGAACCGCTGAACTATTAGATTGAACACGTGGGCCAGGCATGGCACATGTGTCTGTCTGCCGAGTTGTAGAGCCGCCACCAGGTTACGCCCGTTGTCACACACAACCATGCCTGGCTTGAGGTTCAGCGGTGCCAGCCACAGATCGGTCTGCGCCGTGATGCCCTGTAACAGCTCTTGGGCGGTGTGCCTTTTGTCACCTAAGCTCAGCAGTTTGAGCGCCGCCTGCTGGCTCTTAGCCACGACACTGCTGCTGCGTCTAGAGCTACCGACTGAAGGCGCCGTGCCCGCGGATGGTAATTCGGAGAAGGAGGAGGGGTCAGAGGAGGAGGCATAGTACGTCTGAGAGACCGTGACCGAGGTAGGCCCCGCAATCCTCGGTGTTGGCAATACATGAGCGGCCCCAGGGTCAGTCTCAGTCCCAGCCTCCACCAAGTTAACCCAATGTGCCGTCAGTGAGATATAGCGTCCCTGCCCGGCAGCACTTGTCCACGTGTCCGTGCTTAGGTGGACCTTCTCAGAAACAGCATTGGTCAGGGCACGGATGATGTTCTGTGACACGTGCTGGTGTAGAGCTGGGACGGCACATCGGGAAAAATAGTGGCGGCTGGGGAATACCGAATACCGAGGGGCAGCCACCGCCATGAGATTGCGAAAGGCCTCGGTCTCTACCAGCCTATAGGGCAGCATCTCCAAGCTCAGCAATTTGGAGATGTGGACGTTGAGGGTTGGGCATGTGGGTGGATGGAACGGTATTTCCTCTTGCGCTCCAGCGTCTGCTGCAAAGACAGCTGAACGCTGCACTGGGACAAATTGGTGGACGCTGTGGAGGATCGTGGAGGCGAAGGTGTGGTTTTCCGGCGGGAGGTTGCACACCACAGTCCGTCGGTCATCCTCACTTTCTTTAAAGAACCTCCAGACTTGTGAACATCTAGGCCTCGCCACGGGAGCTTCACTACGTGAAACAGTTGCTGTTGATGCACCAGCTCTGGCCCTGCTTCTCCCTCTGGCCACACCACTGCCTCTTCCAACCTGTTCTGGTGCAGCACTCGCCTCCGCCTCAGAAGCACTGTCTTCACTCGGGCTTATCAACCCAGCTTGGGTCAGTCACCTCGTCATCCTCCAATTCCTCAGTCAGTCTTCCTGCCCTGACAACAACTTCACCACTGTCTGACAACCGTGTCTCCTCATCGTCCGACACCTCTTTACAAACTTCTTACACTAAGTCAACATTGTCATCATCATCATCACCCACAGACTGCGACAGTTGGAAAACTTGGGCATCGGGAAAGAGGTCAGCAGCAACCTGAGAAGTGGTTTGTGACTCTGGGAAGGGTCCAGAAAACAGTTCCTCAGAGTATGCTGGATCGCATTCCAAATTTTCCTGAGAGGGGGCAGACTGGGGGGAAGGAGGTTGAGGTGGAGGAGCGAGAGGAGTGCTCCCTTGGGTAACGTGGGTGGACTGCGTGGAAGACTGACTGGTGGAGAAATTACTTGAAGCGTTGTCCGCAATCCACGACATCAGCTGTTCGCACTGTTGTGGTTTCAACAGTCCTCTACCACAGGTCCCTGTAAGTTGAAAAAATAAGCTAGGGAGTGTAGCTCTGCGGCGTTCCCCTACTCCCTCATCAGCAGGTACTGTCTCACCCTGCCCAGTACCTGCAGTAATTGAATGCCCACGCCCTCGTCCTCGACCCTTAGCCCTGGGGTTCAACATTTTTCTGTATAGTAAGTATAAGTGTATTATATATATAAAAAATAAAAAAAAATGGGCCTGCTGTACTGAAACCCACAAACTTGTTCAATCTGAACAAGAAAATATATAGGTGGATAAGTTAGAACAAAATTACATATGTTATTACTTACAGTGCAGTATGGAGCAATTACACGGAAACTATTAGATTGGGCAGACTTGGTCTGCTTAATTGCAACCCAGACAAATGTCGCACAGAGATTTTTGTAATGTAGCTGTATAAGTGAGAGCAAAAGACCTTTTTTAATGACGTGACGTACAGAATGGGTCACCTGGACAGAAAATATGGATTGTGGTGACTGGACAGCTGAACTGTGACACAGAATGGTTCCACACAGCAGTATGAAATGGATTTGTATCACTGAGATAAAACAACAAAAAACAATTTTTTTATATTTTTTTATATATTTTTAAAAAAAAATTTTTTTAACGTGACGTGCAGAAACTATCAGAGAGCAAACTAAGCCCCTGCTGACTGTGGCTATTTTGACTACAACCCAGTCAAATGTCTCACAGAGATTTTTGTAATGTAGCTGTATCAGTGAGAGCAAAAGAACTTTTTTAATGACGTGACGTACAGAATGTGTCACCTGGACAGAAAATACGGATTGTGCTTTGTATATAGGTGGATAAGTTAGAGCTAAATTACGTATGTTATTACGTACCGTGCAGTATAGAGCAATTACACTGAAACTATTAGATTAGGCAGACTTGGTCTGCTTAATTGCAACCTAGACAAATGTCGCACAGAGATTTTTGTAATGTAGCTGTATAAGTGAGAGCAAAAGACCTTTTTTACTGACGTGACGTACAGAATGGGTCACCTGGACAGAAAATACGGATTGTGGTGACTGGACAGCTGAACTGTGACACACAGAATGGTTCCACACAGCTGTATTAAATGGATTTGTATCACTGAGATAAAACAACAAAAAAACTATTTTTTTATATTTATTTTTTTTATATTTTTCTTTATTTTTTATTTTTTTAACGTGACATGCAGAAACTATCAGAGAGCAAACTCAGCCCCTGCTGACTGTGGCTATTTTTAATGCAACCCAGACAAATGTCGCACAAAGATTTTTGTAATGTAGCTGTATCAGTGAAAACAAAAGACCGTATTTGATTACGTGACGTACAGTATGGGTCACCTGGACAGAAAATACGGATTGTGGTTTGTGGTGAGTGGACAGCTGAACTGTGACACACAGAATGGTTCCACACTGCTGTATGAAATGGATTTGTATCACTGAGATATAACAATAAAAAAAAAAAAAAAAGGGTTATATATGGTGATAGCTGCACCACTAGTGCCAGCCAGCCCAGCCAGGAGACAAAAAAAAATGTCTTGTAGCCCTTAGAAGGGCTGTTGGGTTCTTTTAAGATCACTCCTGCCTAACAGAGAACTAAATCCAGGCCCTAACACTCTCCCTGAAACGCAGCAGCTCTGTCCCTAACGACATCCAGACAGCATCTGAGCCAAGCACCGCGGACAGTCACTAGTATATTCCAGGGTCACCTGATCAGGCCAGCCAACCCCTGCTATCGACATGTAAGGGCCCCACGTGATGCTGGGTGTACCGCAGAGTCTCCTGGCTTGTGATTAGCTGAGTTTATAGGCGCCAAAAATGCACAATGCAGAAGATGCCATTTCCTCGAGCTTGGCGACATACTCGTCCGAGCAGCGAGCACTTACGAGTACCGTAATACTCGAACAAGCACAAAGCTCGGACGAGCATGCTCGATCATCTCTAGTAAAGACCAATTGAAAAAGAAAAGATTTTTAGTCCAAAATGAAATCATAAATAAATTGCCCCCAAAGGTGTACATAACCTTTAAGGAGCTTGAAAGATCCACAGAAGGGGTGGAAGTATATATCTGATTGGCCAGAAAAAAAAAACCAAAAAAACTATTGATTAAAGAAAGCACAAAAAACACATTTTGAGTTCAACTAACAGAAATTAGCAGACTCCCCAAACACACAGGAGAAGGTTTTCTGCTAAGATGAGACTAAAGTTGAACTTTTTTACCATCATGGGAAACGCTATTCGTGACACAAACCCAACACAATCCATAACCCAAGAATACCATTCCCACCGTAAAGCATGATGGTGGTAGCATTTTCATTAGTAGAATTTGGGAAACTTATCAATATTGAAGGAAATATGGATGACAGTAAATATAGGGCAATTCTTGAGGAAACCCTATTTTAGTCTGTGAGAGACTTGGTACTGGGATGGATGTTCACCTTGCAGCAGGACAATCACCACAAACATGCTGCTATAGCTGCATTACAGTGGTTTAACTAAACCCCCTCCCTGACCGGACACATGTTACCTTTTTTACCCTGCGGTTGTGTGAATAATTTTTGTGCTATTTTTGGTGAGATATTTTTTATTTTTTATATATTTTTGTTTATTTTCTTTATTTTTTATTTTATTTTACACTTTATGCTCTCATGAGTTCATACAAGACCTTTGGGGGATATTTAACATTAATATTTTACAACTGATGTCTTCTGTAACTGGGGCTGACATATCAGCACCAGTTACAAAGGTAATAGAGCTCCCAGAGAGGATTTACAATCTTTTACAACCTCATTGCAAAGCTGATCTGGGTCTGCTAAGATCTAGTAGCTCATGCAGACACCTGCTCCCCCCCCCTCCCCAGTGATCACATGACTTTTTGGATAAGAGCATGAAGTGGTCAATTGCTACTTCTTGATCTCTATATAAAGTGCTTATTGAGCTATGTGCAGGCAGAAATGGTAATAAACAGCCCTGCCTTCTCTATGGGATCCCTGCTCTCACCAACCATGCAGCTGTAGTCTCTGCAAGGACATTTCTAAACGTCTATGCAGTGATAAGTGCAGATCACCCAGACATATAATATATAGTCAATGGGCAGTTGCAAGGAGTTAAAGGGGTTGTCTCACTTCAGCAAGTGATATTTATCAGGTGGAGAAAGGTGATACAAGCCACTTACTAATGTAAGTAGCATTTGATGGCTGTATTCATTTTCGCATCAAATTATACACCGCTCGTTTCCATTTTTATAACCACACTGCAATCCATCAGTGGTGATCATGCTTGCACACTATAGGAAAAAGTACCAGCCTCTCTAGTGGCCGGGACCATGAGGGCTCACATAGGCTGATGCTTTTTTCTATAGTATACAAGCAAGTCCACTGATGCTGGATTGCAGAGTGGTCATAACTATGGAAAGGAGCAGTATATAATGTGATGGAAAATGAATCCATCCAGCAAAGGAATCAATATGGGTAATAACTAGAGATGAGCGAGTAGTGAAATATTCGAAAGTTCGAAATTTGATTCGAATAGACCGCGAAATTCGACTATTCGACCGAATATCGAATCCCATTAAAGTCTATGGGAAAAAAATGCTCGCCACTTGGAAATCTCAATTCGACCACTTGGAGGTCACCAAGTCCACCCTGAAACCTCAGAAAAGGATGCCAACACTGCTGGAATGCAACTGGGACAGCAGGGGAAGCATGTCTGGGTGCATATAACGCGCCCAAGTCGCACTATTACGCCACTATCACAGCCTCTCAACAATACACTCCAAAGACAATGTAACCTCTCTGTAAAGTGAGACCATACAAGGAAACCTTCTTTCCTCTACATTGCCATGGACCCCAAGCCAAACTAGACAAAAAAGAAGATGAAATTCTGCACCCCTTAAAATCACGTTGCCTATGACAACCACAGATGGCATAGGCAAGGGGGAAAGCAAATAGACCCCACCCCTAATTGTCATTGTGTGTGTGTGAGAGATGTGGTCAGACATGTCTTCTTTAAAATGTAAAAACAACTCAAACACATGCAGAAGCCTTAAAATGCCCAAATTGTTGGCGCTAGAGATGTCAGTGACCCGACCTGGCCCAGTGTCATGTCTAGCAGGTAACGCAGTGGGGATGTTGAGGGATGCGTAGGACCGCAAAAGGCAGGAAGAGGCCGTGGGCTGGCCAGAGGCTCATGGAAAATTTTGTGGAGGCCCAAGAGGTGAGACGTCTTAAAAATTGTGTGGAGGCTAAAGAGGTGAGACCTCTTAAAAATTATGTGGAGGCCCAAGAGCTGAGACCTCTTAAAAATTATGTGGAGGCTCAAGAGGTGAGATCTCTTAAAAATTATGTGGAGGCCCAAGAGGTGAGACCTCTTAAAAATTGTGTGGAGGCTAAAGAGGTGAGACCTCTTAAAAATTATGTGGAGGCCCAAGAGGTGAGACCTCTTAAAAATGATGTGGAGGCCCAAGAGGTGAGACCTCTTAAACATTTTGTGGAGGCCCAAGAGGTGAGACCTCTTAAAAATTATGTGGAGGCCCAAGAGGTGAGACCTCTTAAAAATTGTGTGGAGGCTAAAGAGGTGAGACCTCTTAAAAATTGTTTGTAGGCCCAAGAGGTGAGACCTCTTAAAAATTATGTGGAGGCCCAAGAGGTGAGACCTCTTAAAAATTATGTGGAGGCCAAAGAGGTGAGACCTCTTAAAAATTGTGTGGAGGCTAAAGAGGTGAGACCTGTTAAAAATTTTGTGGAGGCCCAAGAGGTGAGACCTTGATAAAATTTTGTGGAGGCCCAAGAGGTGAGACCTGTTAAAAATTTTGTGGAGGCCCAAGAGGTGAGACCTTGATAAAATTATGTGGAGGCCCAAGAGGTGAGACCTGTTAAAAATTTTGTGGAGGCCCAAGAGGTGAGACCTGTTAAAAATTTTGTGAATGCCCAAGAGGTGAGAGCTTGATAAAATTTTGTGGAGGCCCAAGAGGTGAGACCTCTTAAAAATTATGTGGAGGCCCAAGAGGTGAGACCTGTTAAAAATTTTGTGGAGGCCCAAGAGGTGAGACCTTGATAAAATTATGTGGAGGCCCAAGAGGTGAGACCTGTTAAAAATTTTGTGGAGGCCCAAGAGGTGAGACCTTGATAAAATTTTGTGGAGGCCCAAGAGGTGAGACCTTGATAAAATTTTGTGGAGGCCCAAGAGGTGAGACCTTGATAAAATTTTGTGGAGGCCCAAGAGGTGAGACCTCTTAAACATTTTGTGGAGGCCCAAGAGGTGAGACCTGTTAAAAATTTTGTGGAGGCCCAAGAGGTGAGACCTCTTAAAAATTATGTGGAGGCCCAAGAGGTGAGACCTCTTAAAAATTATGTGGAGGCCCAAAAGGTGAGACCTCTTAAAAATTATGTGGAGGCCCAAGAGGTGAGACCTCTTAAACATTTTGTGGAGGCCCAAGAGGTGAGACCTCTTAAACATTTTGTGGAGGCCCAAGAGGTGAGACCTCTTAAACATTTTGTGGAGGCCCAAGAGGTGAGACCTCTTAAACATTTTGTGGAGGCCCAAGAGGTGAGACCTCTTAAAAATTTTGTGGAGGCCCAAGAGGTGAGCCATAAATATATAAATTTTTCTTATTTACGGAGCAATTCTACGGCGGTTAAGGAGGAGGAGGAGGAGGAGGTGGAGGAGGAAATGGCACTTCATACAGATGGCACTTCACTTTTGGCTGCTTTCCACTGTTGGAGAAGCAAAGTCCGGGTCAATCCACTTGCTGTTCATTTTGATTAGCGTCAGCCTGTCGGCACTGTCGGTTGACAGGCGGCTGCGCTTATCGGTTATAATGCCCCCGGCTGCGCTGAACACCCTTTCTGATAGCACGCTGGCGGCAGGGCAGGCAAGCACCTCCAAGGCGTACAGGGACAGTTCCAGCCACGTGTCCAACTTGGAGACCAAGTAAGTGTAGGACGCCGAGGGATCGGGGAGGACAGGGGTACGGTCTGCCAGGTACTCCCGCAACATCCGCCGATACTTGTCCCTCCTGCTGATAGCGGGCCCCGCAGTGATGGAAGTTGCACGAGGGGGTGCCATGAACGTGTCCCACACCTTGGAGAGTGTTCCCCTGGTGGCTGTGGGCCTGATTGATGTTGTGGGACTCTGGGAGACCCTCTCCTCTCTGCCGCCAGCGATGGTGGGTGGGAAAATCTCCATCATGTTCTGCACGAGTTCCCTCTGGTATTCCAGCAATCGATTCGTCCTCTCCTCTACCGGAATAAAAGAAGAGACGTTATCTTTATACCGGGGGTCCAGGAGTGCGAAGACCCAGTACAGTTTGTTCTCCACTATCCGGACAACACGTGTGTCCCGGGAAAAGCAGCCCAGCATGAAGTCAGCCATGTGTGCCAGACTCTGAATAGGCATGACGTCACTGCCCCCACCAGAAGGATCACTTGCCATTTCCTCCTCTTCCTCTTCCGCCTCCTCTCCGCCCCATCCGCACTGAACCAATGGGACGCACACAGCCTGACTGCTACCCTCGCCGCCAGCATCCTCCTCCTCTTCCACAGCCACCTCCACGTCGTCCTCCTCCTCCTCATCCTCCTCCTCCTCCTGCAACTGCCACCGAGAAGCAGACAAAAGTGTGGTCTGACTGTGTAGCTCCGTTGCGTCTCCTCCTACCCCCGTCTCCTCTGCGTGCAATGCGTTCTCCCTTATTGCGATGAGTGATTCTTTAAGGACGTATAGGAGCGGGATGGTTACGCTCACTATAGCGTCCTCGCTGCTGACCTTCTTGGTGGACTCCTCAAAGATACGCAGTACATCGCATATGTCTGCCATCCATGGCCACTCGTGGTTGGCAAACTGAGGGAGCTGAGTTGGAGGCACGCGTGGATTCATAATCTGGTACTCCATCAATGCTCTCTGCTGCTCACACACCCTGGCCAACATGGAATAGGTGGAATTCCAGCGAGTCGGCAGGTCGCACAACAGCCGATGTTGAGGCAAATGGAGGCGTTGCTGGAGTTTTTTTAAGCTAGCAGCAGCTACAGTTGACTTCCGAAAGTGAGCGCACAAGCGCCGCACTTTCACCAGTAGCTCTGCCAGGTTGGGGTAAGTCTTTAGAAATTTTTGGACTACCAGATTAAAAACGTGGGCCAGGCATGGTACGTGATTGAGTTCGGCAAGCTCCAGAGCCGCCACCAGGTTACGGCTAGCTGCAGCGGCGACAGCCACATCTCCGTCTGCTGCAATATGGCGTCCCTCACCTCTGGGGCGCTGTGCTTCCTGTCGCCCAAGCTGATGAGCTTAAGCACCGCCTGCTGACGTCTCCCCGCGCCAGTGCTGCAACGCTTCCAGCTAGCGGCTGAGGGCGATGTTAAGGCAGAGGAGGAGGAGGAGGAAGAGGAGGGGGGTGTATCAGAACCCATGCTGGCAATCTTGGGCGGGGGTGGTAGGTAGGCCGTCTCTGTTTGCGACCCCGTCCCCGCTTCCACAACATTCACCCAGTGTGCCGTCAAAGAAATGTATCGTCCCTGGCCGCAAGCGCTTGTCCACGAGTTAGTTCAAGGTACACAGCCGTGTACTAACTGTTCAGACGGTGGGTATTAACACCAGGTATTTAAATTATTTTGCAAGAGAACGCACAGTACAGTTGCCAATTATAAGGCCTATATATTTTATAGTTCAAGGTACACAGCCGTGTACTAACTGTTCAGACGGTGGGTATTAACACCAGGTATTTAAATTAGTTTGCAAGAGAACGCACAGTACAGTTGCCAATTATAAGGCCTATATATTTTAAAGTTCAAGGTACACAGCCGTGTACTAACTGTTCAGACGGTGGGTATTAACACCAGGTATTTAAATTAGTTTGCAAGAGAACGCACAGTACAGTTGCCAATTATAAGGCCTATATATTTTATAGTTCAAGGTACACAGCCGTGTACTAACTGTTCAGACGGTGGGTATTAACACCAGGTATTTAAATTAGTTTGCAAGAGAACGCACAGTACAGTTGCCAATTATAAGGCCTATATATTTTATAGTTCAAGGTACACAGCCGTGTACTAACTGTTCAGACGGTGGGTATTAACACCAGGTATTTTAAATTAGTTTGCAAGAGAACGCACAGTACAGTTGCCAATTATAAGGCCTAAATATTTTATAGTTCAAGGTACACAGCCGTGTACTAACTGTTCAGACGGTGGGTATTAACACCAGGTATTTAAATTATTTTGCAAGAGAATGCACAGTACAGTTGCCAATTATAAGGCCTATATATTTTATAGTTCAAGGTACACAGCCGTGTACTAAACTGTTCAGACGGTGGGTATTAACACCAGGTATTTAAATTAGTTTGCAAGAGAACGCACAGTACAGTTGCCAATTATAAGGCCTATATATTTTATAGTTCAAGGTACACAGCCGTGTACTAACTGTTCAGACGGTGGGTATTAACACCAGGTATTTAAATTATTTTGCAAGAGAACGCACAGTACAGTTGCCAATTATAAGGCCTATATATTTTATAGTTCAAGGTACACAGCCGTGTACTAACTGTTCAGACGGTGGGTATTAACACGAGGTATTTAAATTATTTTGCAAGAGAACGCACAGTACAGTTGCCAATTATAAGGCCTATATATTTTATAGTTCAAGGTACACAGCCGTGTACTAACTGTTCAGACGGTGGGTATTAACACCAGGTATTTAAATTAGTTTGCAAGAGAACGCACAGTACAGTTGCCAATTATAAGGCCTATATATTTTATAGTTCAAGGTACACAGCCGTGTACTAACTGTTCAGACGGTGGGTATTAACACCAGGTATTTAAATTAGTTTGCAAGAGAACGCACAGTACAGTTGCCAATTATAAGGCCTATATATTTTATAGTTTAAGGTACACAGCCGTGTACTAACTGTTCAGACGGTGGGTATTAACACCAGGTATTTAAATTATTTTGCAAGAGAACGCACAGTACAGTTGCCAATTATAAGGCCTATATATTTTATAGTTCAAGGTACACAGCCGTGTACTAACTGTTCAGACGGTGGGTATTAACACCAGGTATTTAAATTAGTTTGCAAGAGAACGCACAGTACAGTTGCCAATTATAAGGCCTATATATTTTATAGTTCAAGGTACACAGCAGTAGTGCCAAATATAGTTTGGTATGTAGCAGAGCACCTAATACACCACTAATGCCTCTCTCTGTCCCTACTCCAGCAGCTATCCCTGAATACAGCAGCCGTTCTCTTTAAAGTCTATATTGTAGTAAAGCTATCACTGTACTGCACTATAGTAGCCCTGATAAGGGCTTTTAATCACGCTCCTGCCTGTCCAACAGCTAAAACCTGTCTCTCCCTTCTCCAGCCTCTGTCCCTGACTAAGTTCACGCAGCATATGCGTACGAGCAGGAAGAGCTGAGTTTTTAATATTCGAGGTCACATGGTTTTTCCAGCCAATCCATGTAGACGCCGTTTTCGCGCTGCCAGCGTGCTCAGCGTGCCTGTCATACCCCCCCTGCATGGTGATTGGTGGAAAAAGAGCGCCAGGGAAGGTGGGAGGGGAAACGAATTCTAAGTGCGCCATCGCCGTTATACTCGAACGAAATCGAGTACGCCGAATAGCGTAGTATTCGATCGAATACCAGCTCGATCGAACACTACTCGCTCATCTCTAGTAATAACAATACATTAGTAAGTGACTATTATTAACTTTCTCTACATAATAAATGCTATTTGCTGAAGTGGCACAACCCCTTTGAGGGGAAACATTTAAATGTCTTGGAATTGCCAAGTCAAAACCCAAATCTCAATTTAAATGAGAATCAATGTCATGACTTAAAGACTGCTATAGACCAACTAAGACCAACTAATTTAAAGGAGTTGGAACAGTTTTGCATGGTAGAATGGGCAAAAATCCCAGTAGCTAATAGAAACATGCAGAAAAAGGTGGCTCCACAAAGTATTGACTGTTGGTGAATATGTACTCACATTTTCTGTGTTTTCATGTAATTATTGTTTGTGCCACAGCAACAGATAGTTTAAACCTTCAAAGTGGTTGGCTTGTTGTGTAAATCAATTGGTACTAGCCCCTCATAAAATCCAAATTAATTCAAGGTTGCAATGCAATGAAACAGGAAATACACTAAGTGGTGAATACGTGAACAATAAACAACAATATGATATAAAGCTCATTTATATTTATTTTATAATGTGAATATGGCTGGAATAAAATAATTGCACAATTTTTTTCAATGCCTTTTTCAAAGAACAGTACCTCTTAATAAGAGCCAAGACAGCCTGATGTGTTTCTTTAGGAACCAAGGGCAATGACAGCATAAAAAAATCTGAAGACATCTTCCCATGAGGAATAGAATATTGCACAGTATCTCTCAGACATAAAACAGTTATTCTCTTGGGAAAAACACTAAAAATGTTGCTCAGATAGCATTACATCCGTCAAGACACCCAAGTCTTCAACATCTGAAAGGAGGAGAAAAAACAATTCTAGTATTTTCAAACTAATAAAATAATATTGTTTATATATATATCTCCTGAAATAATAAGTATGATTAAGGCCTCTTTCACACGGACAAGAATAGGACATGCTCTATTTTTTTTTGCGGGCCACGGAATGGAGCAACGGATGCGGACAGCACACGGTGTGCTGTCCGCATTTTTTGCGGGCCCATAGAAATGAATGGGTCCGCATTTTTCATGTGAAAAATGCGGATCGGAGCCCGCAAAAAATACTGTCATGTGAAAGGGGCCTTAGCCAGCATTTTTCACTTTAAATGAATAATGCATATTTGATATTGACAGGGGAATATCACTATGTTATATAATATGCTTCAGTTTTGTTCAGAATCTTTCTTTTTGCTTTCTTTTCTGTCAAATGTGCTAGTAGGAGGAGTAATTGTACCCTATTCAAGGATAATTTCCTTTTGCTTTACGCTAGTTTCACACGAACGTTGTGTTTTGCGGTCCGCAAATTGCTGATCCGCAAAAAAAACGGATGTCGTCCGTATGGCATCCGTTTTTTTGCGGATCCATTGTAACAATGCCTATCCTTGTCCACAAAACGGACAAGAATAGGAAATGTTCTATTTTTTTTGCAGGCTACGGAACGGACATACGGATGAGGACAGCACACAGTGTGCTGTCAGTATTTTTTGCGGACCCATAGAAATGAATGGGTCCGCATCCTATCCAAAAAAATATGCGGATCGGAGCCCGCAAAAAATACTGTCGTGTGAAAGAGGCCTTAGAAAATAAAAAAATGCCAACAGAATATAGTGAAATATCCAACTTAGGGCTCATGTACACGTATGTATTTTGTGGTTCGCAAAAAACAGATCCGCAAAAAATACGGATGACATCCATGTGCATTCTGTGTTTTGCAGAACAGCTGGCCCCTAATAGAACAGTCCTATCCGTGTCCGTAAAGTGGACAATAATAGAACATGTTCTATTTTTTTTCCGGAACTGAAACATGGACATACAGAGACATACGGAGTAACTTTTTTTTTTTTTCAATGGTTCTGCATACAGTCCGCCAAAAAAAAAAAAACAGAACGGACACGGAAAGAAAATACGTTTGTGTGCATGAGCTTGTGTGCATTAGAAACATATGCTGATACAAGAGATCACATATATCATTGAACATGTGACAGTATTACATGGTATGGTACATAGCACTACAAAATACCAGAACTGTTGTGTTGCACAATAGTATTTATGTATAAATCATAGCAAGTTACAAGTTGTTAGCTATTTATAGCAATATATGACAGCAAAACAGATATTGATGGCCAATCATTAGAATTATTGAGTGAAAGCGGAAGGTTCTGTACACTGCGTTGTTTCCAGAGCCAAAGTACTGCAGCTCAGTTGCCTTTCACTTGAATAAGAATTGAGCCGTCTTATCCTGGCACAGTCGTCCCACCATACAGTGTATGGCACTGTCTTCTTCAAGCTCCATTCACTTTATAGTACTCAGCGCCATGGCGCCTTAAAAAAGCTGATTGGAGGGTGTGTTGGGTGTTGGACCCCCACCAATCTGATATTAATGACTTACAGTATCCTGAGGATAGATCATTAATATCTGTAGCATGTACAGCCTCTTTAACGTAACCGCTTTATTACTGGAGTGTTTACTCCCCCTTCCTTTCCAGGCCATTTTTCTGTTTTAGTAATGGGCCTATCTAACTGCAAACATGTAATTTGTGAGACATTCTCCATGTATTTGATATTATTTTTCACAGGACACCTTAGACCTCTTTTTTGTGGCATTAGATGACAGATATAGGAAAAAGTATGACTTTTTTTAAAAGAAAATCATTTAATATAATTTGTTTCTAAATTGTTACAAAAGACTTCAAGACAAAACATTTCTAAATCGGTTACTGTATATTTATACCATGAAAATGGACCCTAATTATCTATTGGTTGATCCTACCACATAACTTCAAATGACTGGAGCATATTTTGGCAGCCTATTTTTCTATTGCTGGTTCTATTGCACCTTGCTGCCAGTACAGATGTTGTAAATTAGGAAAACATTTTAAAAAAATCACTTTGAAGGCGTTTCTATGCTGACCCCCTAAGGTATTCATCCAGGGAAAATTTGGACATTTTAACCTTTTATTTTTTTTTTTTTTTAATTTAAAACTATAAAAAAAATATTTGTGTTTGTATATTTTATGCACAAAAATCCCTTCTATTTTTATGAAAGAAAAAGGAAAAAAAATGTGTGTACGTGCGTTTCTATATTTTACCTACACAAAGTCTGCTATACTAATAACTATAGCTATATTTTTTATTTTCTTTATTGTACCTTTTAATGTTTTTTTATTTATATATTTACTTTTTAAGGGAAAAAGTGAATTAACCCCTTCCTGCCACAATCAGAGCAGGAAGGGGTTAATTCATAGACTGCAATCTCACAGTTAATTTTACAGCCAGCAAGGGGGATTCTCACATCAAGAAGAGTATGCCAACGCCAGCTTTTTCACTTTACATTGCACATATCCCGTTACAGCGATACCATGCAGGGAGACCACTTTTCTGGTCTCCAAGATACTTACTGTTACCACAGCTGTCTAATGACAGCACGGTCACAGAGATCTGTAGCTCCACAAGGCGCCCGCAGATCGTAACGCAACCCGGCTCTTTTACATGTCGGGTTACAGATAAGAGCTTACCACTAAGATGTAAACAGTCATGCGGCAGTAAGCCAGAGGTTAAAAAGATATATTTGACCATTTTCAGACCAACTCTGCCTTAACTCCTTTGCAAAGCAGTCATTTTGGAAGTGACCACTTTTTCTTTTTTTTTAAATTATGGAATGAGTTGCACCTCAATGAGGAAGGGGCAGCTGTTTTGGGGGAGAAGATGGCTAAAAGGCTGGAGGAGTGTTTAAACTAGGGACTGGGGGGAGGGTAATTACATTATAGGAGGGGAAGATAGAGACCTTGGACAAGGTAATGGAACTGTGGGAGGAATGGAAGGAGGAACTAGAACAGTTCAGAAGGAAAGGTATAAGGGAAAAAATGCATCAATCTCTTAATTGTCTGTACACTAATGCCAGAAGCCTGACTAATAAAACTGGTGAACTGGAAGTAGTCATGTGTGAGAAGGACTATGACATAGTGGGAGTAACTGAGACATGGCTGGATCATAGCTATGACTGGGCAGTTAACATACAGGGTTACCATCTGTTTAGAAAGGTTTGTCAAAACCGGAGAGGGTGAGGAGTCTGCCTTTATGTAAAGTCCTGTCTAAAGCCCACACTCCGGGAAGATAGAAGTGAGGGACATGAACATGTGGAATTATTGTGGGTAGGAATACATGGAGGAAAAAACAATAATAAAATACTAATAGGAGTTTATTATATGCCACCTAGTATACCAGAGTCCACAGAAAATCTACTTCTAAATGAAATAGACGAGGCGGCAAATCATAATGAGGTTGGTATTATGGGGGACTTCAACTACGCAGATATAGAATGGGAAATTGAAACCAGTATATCTCATAAAGGAAACAGGTTCTTGGCAATAAACAAAGACAATTACCTTCCCCAACTGGTTCAGGACCCGACTAGAGGGACAACCATACTGGACTTAGTATTAACCAATAGACCTGACAGAACAGAAGTGCAGGTTGGAAGACACTTGGGAAATAATAACCATAAAATAATACCCTTCCAATTGTCATTCAAAAGAGTGTTTCTTCAGGGAGGAACACAAATACCAAACTTCAAAACAGCAAAATTTAGCAAACTAAGAGAGGCCATAGGCCTAACTAACTGGGACAAAGTCCTCAAAAATAAAAATACAGCCACAAAATGGGATATTTTTAAAAGCATCCTAATTAGTGATGAGCGAATCGAAGTGGCAATATTCATGATTCGCACAAATATTGCCCGCTTTGGCTCGGCATCCCGAGGCAGCACGGACTCGTGATTATTCGTGCGTCACTGCAAGTTTGAAATGCCCGTTTTTTTCAGCCAATCAGCATCAAAGGGAAGCCTGTGGGAACGCCTGCTGTGATGTAACAGCCCCTATACCTCCCCAGCAGTGATTGGCTGGCAGTGACATGTGACCTAAATTTACATAAGGTAGGGACCTGCACAGTGTCGGACTGGCCCACCAGAGGACCGGAGGATCCTCCGGTAGGCCCGAAGCCACCCAGCCACTTAAAAAAAGCATACTTACCTGTGCTGCCGCGATGCCGCTGTCCTCGGCTCCCACGCTCCACTGTCTTCCCTTCCGGCGCGCACTATGACCTGACGCAGCGTCAGGTCATAGTGCGCGCCGGCAGGGAAGACATTGGAGCGCGGAACCTGATGGCAGCGGCAACGCGGCAGGGCAGATAAGTATGCTTTTTTTAAGTGGCTGGGTGGGCTGATCTGAGGTCTGAGGGGGGGGGGAGACCCTGATCTGAGATCTGATGGGGCACAAGACGCCGACCTGAGGTCTGATGGGGGCATAAGACGCCGACCTGAGGTCTGATGGGGGTACAAGATGCCGACCTGAGGTCTGATGGGGGCACAAGACGCCGACCTGAGGTCTGATGGGGGCACAAGACGCCAACCTGAGGTCTGATGGGGGCACAAGACGCCGACCTGAGGTATGATGGGGGCACAAGACGCCGACCTGAGGTCTGATGGGGCACAAGACGCCGACCTGAGGTCTGATGGGGCACAAGACACTGACCTGAGGTCTGATGGGGCACAAGACGCCGACCTGAGGTCTGATGGGGGCACAAGACACCAACCTGAGGTCTGATGGGGGCACGAGACGCCAACCTGAGGTCTGATGGGGGCACGAGACGCCAACCTGAGGTCTGATGGGGGCACGAGACGCCAACCTGAGGTCTGATGGGGGCACGAGACGCCGATCCCTGTACTGTGACATCACTGTGTTTATTATCCCTGTACGGTGACATCACTGTGTTTATTATCTCTGTACGGTGACATCACTGTGTTTATTATCCCTGTACTGTGACATCACTGTGTTTATTATCTCTGTACTGTGACATCACTGTGTTTATTATCTCTGTACTGTGACATCACAGTGTTTATTATCCCTGTACAGTGACATCACTGTATTTATTATCCCTGTACAGTGACATCGCTGTGTGTATTATTCCAGTGCAGGAAGAGGTAAGTGGTCTGTGTTTGTTTGTTTTCTATTTTTCAGGGTCATGAATGCAGAGGACTACGTCGGATTCGGTGGACTACGTCGGACCAGCTTTTTTTTTTTTTAATAAAATGCTCAAACAGGGGTCTGGGGGAGTGTTTATTTCAATAAAATGTTTTATACTTGTGTGTGTGTATTTTTCTTTACAGTACTACAGTTTTAGTAATCACGGCTATCTACTGACGGCCCTGATTACTAATACTGGGCTTAGTGCTTGCTGGTATGGCAGGCCAGCACTAACCCCAACATCTATTACCTCGGCACCCACCGCCACCAGGGGTGCCGGGAAGAGCCGGGTACCCGCAGGACTGGACCTTCTAAATTGAGGGTCTGGCTCTGGGGCGGCTGCAGGCTGGTACCATTAGGCTGGGAAGGGCCAATAACCGTGTTCCTTCCCACCCTGGTAGTGCCAGGCTGCCGCTGCTGGTTGTATCTAGCTGGCGAAGGAAAAAAAGGGGGGACCCCACGCCATTTTTTTACAAAAATAATTAAATAATTTAAAAAAAAAATGGTGTGGGGTCCCCCCCTTTTTTCCTTCGTCAGCCAGATACAACCAGCAGAAAAAAAACAATGTACATAAATAGAACTGCAAAGAAAGCGAGGAAGCATTGAAAAACTAGAAGGAAAAAATAGAACATGTAAAAGACAAATAAAAGAAACCAAAATGGAGTCCGAGAGATTAATTGCCCAAGAGGGTAAAACTAACCCTAAAAGGTTCTTCAATTATTTAAATAGTAAAAAGTATAAACCTGAAGGTGTTGACCCCTTATGAGGGGGAAGTTGCAGAGAACGATGAGGAGAAAGCAAAGCTACTAAATATTTTTTTCTCCACTGTATTCACTGAGGAAAATAAACTGTCAGATGAAATGCAGAATATAAAAATAAATTTCCCATTAAAAGTGCTCTGTCTGACCCAGGAAGAAGTACAGCGGCATCTTAAAAAGATTAAAATAGACAAATCACCAGGACTGGATGGCATACACCCCCCGTATCCGAAGATATAGATGTCGTATATCTGGACTTCTCCAAAGCATTTGACATGGTACCACATAAAAGGTTAGTATATAAAATGAGAATGCTTGGCCTGGGAGAAAATGTCTCTATGTGGTAATAAGTAACTGGCTCAGTGATAAAAAACAGAGCGTGGTTATTAACGGTACATACTCAGATTGGGTCACTGTAACTAGTGGGGTACCACAGGGGTCAGTATTGGTCCCTATTCTCTTCAATATATTTATTAATGATCTTGTAGAAGGCTTGCACAGTAATATATCAATTTTTGCAGATGACACTAAACTATGTAAAGTAATTAACACAGAAGAGCACAGTACACTGCTACAGATGGATCTGGATAGACTGAAAGCTTGGGCAGAGAAGTGGCAGATGAGGTTTAACACTGAGAAATGTAAGGTTATGCATATGGGAAGGAATAATGCAAGTCACCAGTACATACTGAATGGTAAAACATTGGGTAACTCTGACATGGAAAAGGACCTAGGAATTTTAGTGAACAGCAAACTAAGCTGCAGAAACCAGTGTCAGACAGCTACTGCCAAGGCCAATAAGATAATGGGTTGCACCAAAAGGGGCACAGATGCCCATGATGAGAACATAGTCCTGCCACTTCACAAATCACTAGTCAGACCACACATTGAGTACTGTGTACAGTTCTGGGCTCCTGTGAACAAGGAAGACACAGCAGAGCTGGAGAAGGTTCAGAGGAGGGCAACTAAAGTAATAACTGGAGTGGGTGGACTACAGTACCCAGAAAGATTATCAAAATTAGGGTTATTTATTTTAGAAAAAAGACAACTGAGGGGAGATCTAATAACTATGTATAAATATATCAGGGGTCAGTCCAGAGATCTCTCCCATGATCTATTTATCCCCAGGACTGTGACTGTAACTGTGACGAGGGGACATACTCTCTCTGGAGGAAAGAAGGTTTGTACACAAATATAGAAGAGGATTCTTTACTGTAAGAGCAGACTGTGGAACTCTCTGCCTGAGGAGGTGGTGATGGTAAGTTCACTAAAAGAGTTCAAGAGAGGCCTGGATATATTTCTGGAGGGTAACAATTTTACAACCTATAGTTACTAGAGAGGGGTCGTTGATCCAGGGAGTTATTCTGATTGCCTGATTGGAGTCGGGAAGGAATTTTTTCACCTAAAGTGGGGAAAATTGGTTTCTACCTCACAGGGGTTTTTTGCCTTCCTCTGGATCAACTTGCAGGATAACAGACCTAACTGGAAGGATTGATGTCTTTTTTGTATTTTTAATTGCCACTATTGCCATTATTAATTAACAATGGGAGCATTGGGTCATTATGTATTTGGCTGACAGCCATGAAGAGGGTCGGTTGAACTTCTCCCCGTGGGCATTGGACCAATGCAAATCTTTTAAGTTGGGTCTGTGGACAGTTTTCCCCTGAATGTGTATATAAAGATGCTAGACCTGTGGCCTTCATTATGTCTTCGGCTGCCATGACAGCTCAACAACCCCACCCAGAGGGAATAAGGCTATGCGAACAAACACTCTAAACAGAACACAGACAGCACACATCCATGATTCACTGACATGTGAAAGAGGTCTGAATTGACTGCATTATGTTTCATTTGTGTTAAAATTATATTTTTCATTCTAACATTAAGCATAAATTCATATCAATGTGCATGATATTTTGATACTCTTGAAAAATGTATAGGATATCTTGTCTATAGATGCCGTGATGTTGTTGCTTGGTCAGTGTGAAGTCTTGTTCTTTTTGCCCTGGGCTCCAGGTGCTGCATTTTATTAGGTCAGCTCCTTAATTGGTTCCTCCTCTTTCCTCCTGTCTGAAACTATATAAGTCCTCCTTGGACACTTATTCCTTGCCTGAGAGTTATAAGTCATCCTGACTTGCGTAGGTTCCCGTATTGCCTTAGTCCTGCTGTAGTGTGAACACCGCTCTTGTCCTGCTATAGAGTGAACACTGTCTTGGCCTGCTTAAGTGTGAACATCGCTCTAGTCCAGCTGAAGTGTGAACACCGCTCTAGTCCTGCTGAAGTGTGAACACCGCCCCAGTCCTGCTGCAGTACGCACATTGCCCTAGTCCTGCTGTTGTGTGTACACTACTATCCAGTACCTGGCTTCCGTTCCTGGCTCCTGTTCGTGGTTCCGGTTCCTGATTCCCGCCCCTGGCTGATCCTCTCCGGTCTGCTTCTAGTGCATTGCTGACTCCAGTCATCCTTCCACATCTCCTTCCCTGGTGTGTGTCCGTCCTGCGTATCTGTCTCTCTGGTGTTTTGCACCTTAGTACTCTGTCCGTCTGGCCAGCTGTCACGAGTATTGTCTCACCCCAAGAGGTAGCGACCTGGTGTACCTCCTCGGGAAAGCCTATCCCCACCATCAAGGGTACTGTGAAGAACGGGAGGTACACTTAGACAACGCCCTTAGGGGAAGACATTCTCGTGACACAGTGGATCCACATCCACTGATCTTGACACTTAATACTTAGAGTAGACACAAACCTCAATGCAGCTAGAGCAGTGTTGACAGGGGAGAGCCAGGCATCTGTCACTTGCAAGTGCTGGCTGAAATGACATGAAATCAGGTTTTTTTTTTTTTGTTTTGTTTTGTTTTGAATCTCCTTATATACAACATATTTAAGTAAAACTTCCTTTGTGGCTTTGTAAAATTCTCAATTCTTCTTCCGTGAGGTCAGGATGCAATAATTTACTGCATCAGCAGTCCTAAGGCCAGAGGCACAATTTACAAGCAAATATACAGCCCTTTTATAGCGTATAACTGGCGCAGATTCTGTCACACGCCATTTTGCTCCAGAATCTGGGGGAGCGTCGTGTGGGCGGGGAAGAAGAAGGGCCGACAAGCCCCCCTCACTCATCATTTTCTACTCCTGGTTTAGGTGTAGAAAATGGTGTAAATGTAAGACAGCAAGGAATATGTCTTGCATTTAGAATCGGCGTGGATACGCTGCAGTTATGTAGAGGCCGGTGCCTCTACATAACTTCGGCAATCCACCTCCAGCACAGGTTTTTTTTTAAGACCGACGTCTAAAATGCCGGTCTTAATAAATGTGCCCCATTTGTCTTATTTCCTTTTGGAAGCTTTTAAATTCATTTATCTAATATTTGGTAGTAGATACTGCAAACATAAGGACAAAAACAATACATTAGTAAGTGCCTTGGATTAACTTTCTCTACATGATAAATGACACTTGCTGAGACAAATCCTTTAAGGATTTTTACATGTTTAAACATGCATAGAATACATGGCAAAGATTATGTAAATACTCCTACTAAAAATAGTAGGGTGGGAGGGTGAATTTCTCTCTGCAACGACACACAAAAATTTTAGATAAAATAGACTAATTATAGACTACAACTGTTCGAATCGTCTTGCTAAGTCACGCCCCCAACTCTGTCAGACCACGCCCCCTCCCACTCTGCAGCCATTCTGCAGCGACACACAGAAACATTAAATGAAATAGATTAAATCACCTATGCAAAGCGCTTTGCTAAGCCACGCCCCGACTCTGTAAGGCCACGCCCCCTCCCACTCTGCAGCCATTCTGCAACGACACACAGAAACATTAAATGAAATAGATTAAATCACCTATGCGAAGCGCTTTGCTAAGCCACACCCCCAACTCTCTCAGGTCATGCCCCCTCCCACTCCGCAGCCAACAGGGATTGAAAGAATGAAGGGAAAAATAAACTTCTGTCAGCTGCAGGGGTGGGAGGGTGAATTTCTCTCTGCAATGACACACAAAATTTTAGATGAAATAGAAATTTCAGACTACAACCGTTCGAAGCATCTTGCTAAGCCAGGCCCCCAACTCTGCCAGGCCACGCCCCCTCCCACTCCGCAGGCAACAGGGATTGAAAAAAAATCAGCTGCAGGGGTGGGAGGGTGAATTTCTCTCTGCAACGACACACAAAAATCGTAGATGAAATTGACTAATTTTAGACTACGACCATTCAGTACTATTAAAAGATGTTTTTTTTCCACTGCTACCCATTGCGGGTCCCCATAAATTACCAGGTCATCGACCTGTAATTCATGACACTCTGACCCCCGCCCCAGATCTCGGGAAACCACGCTCCGACTCTGTCAGGCCACGCCCCCTCCCACTCTGCAGCCAACGGGGATTGAAAAAATGAAGGTAAAAATCAACTTCTGTCAGCTGCAGGGGTGGGAGGGAAGTTGGATTTCTTTCTGCAACAACATACAGAAACATTAAATGAAATAGATTAAATATACCCGTGCAAAGCAATGGTTTCTTCCACTGTTATCCATGGCGTGTCCTCATAAATTACCATGGCATCGACCTGTAATTCTGGCCACCATCAAAAGAAGGACTTAAAACCCTGCCCCAGGTCTTGCAACGTCACGCCCCTGACTCAGTCAGGCCATGACCCCTCCCGCTCCGCAGCCAATGGAGATTGAACAATTGAAGGTAAAAATCAACATCTGTCAGCTGCAGGGATGGGAGGGAGGATGACTTTCTCTCTGCAACGACACACAGAAACAATAAATGAAATAGATTAAATATACCCGCGCAAAGCAATGTTTTTTTCCACTGCTACCCATTTTTTTTCCTCAAATTACCATGGCATTAACCTATAATTCAGGCCACCCTGAAATGAAGGACTTAACCCCCCCCCGTGTCCCATTCAACCACGCCCCCTCCCACTCCACAGCCAATAGGGATTGAAAAAATGAAGGTAAAAATCAATTTCTGTCAGCTGCATTGACTTTCTCTCTGCAACGACACACAGAAACATTAAATAAATAGATGAAATATACCCAGGCGAAGCCGGGTCTTTCTGCTAGTATATATATATATATATATCTCTTAATAATATAAAAATGAGTTTCTGTCTGTCTGTCTGTTCTCTATGCGCGACCAAACTACGGGACCGATTTTCACCAAATTCGGCACACAGGTGTCCGGGAAGGTTTTAGACCAGGTCTCATCTCTCTAGGACATACCGTTCCTGAGATATTCCCAAAATATGATCTCCATTAGCCAACATTACAACTGGGAACTTTGGTTTTAAACTCCAACTGCCATTCTCTGCAAAGGCACACACAGGGATGGCAGGTTTCCATAACAACCAGGTAATTATCAGCAGCTGAGGATCTCATCCATTTCTATTCACTGACACTGTTAAAGGTATTCCGGTTACCATAAATATAACTTATGTTTTTTTCTATTACTACAGTTCAGTAGTAATAAAAGATGTTTTCCTCCACTGCTGTCTATTGCGTGGGCTCATAAATAAGCATGGTATTGACCTTTAATTCAGGCCACCCTAAAAGAAGTACTTAAAACCCCCGCCCCAGGTCTCACTAAGCCACACCCCCGACTCCATCAGGCCACACCCCCTTTCACTCCGCAGCCAACAGAGATTGAAAAAATAAAGGTAAAAATCAACTTCTGTCAGCTGCAGGGATGGGTGGGAGGTTGACTTTCTTTCTGCAACAACACACACAAACATTAAATGAAATAGATTAAATACACCCATGCAAAGCGTCTTGCTAATCCACGCCCCCGACTCTGTCAGGTCACGCCCCCTCCCACTCCGCAGCCAATGGGAATTGAAAAAATGAAGGTAAAAATAAACTTCTGTTTGCTGCAGGGGTGGGAGGGTGAATTTATCTCTGCAACGACACACAAAAATTTTAGATGAAATAGACTAATTATAGACTACAACTGTTCAAAGCCTTTTGCTAAGCCACGCCCCGTATCTGTCAGGCCACGCCCCCTCTCACTCCTCAGCCATTCTGCAACGACACACAGAAACATTAAATGAAATAGATTAAATGCACCTATGCGAAGCGCTTTGCTAAGCCACGCCCCGACTCTGTCAGGCCACGCCCCCTCCCACTCCGCAGCCAAAAGGGATTGAAAAAATAAAGGTAAAAATCAACTTCTGTCAGCTGCAGGGATGGGTGGGAGGTTGACTTTCTTTCTGCAACGACACACAGAAACATTAAATGAAATAGATTAAATACACCCATGTGAAGCGTCTTGCTAATCCACGCCCCCGACTCTGTCAGGTTACGCCCCCTCCCACTCCGCAGCCAATGGGGATTGAAAAAATAAAGGTAAAAATAAACTTCTGTTTGCTGCAGGGGTGGGAGGGTGAATTTCTCTCTGCAACGACACACAAAAATTTTTAGATAAAATAGACTAATTATAGACTACAACTGTTCGAATCGTCTTGCTAAGTCACGCCCCCAACTCTATCAGACCACGCCCCCTCTCACTCTGCAGCCATTCTGCAACGACACACAGAAACATTAAATGAAATAGATTAAATCACCTATGCGAAGCGCTTTGTTAAGCCACGCCCCCAACTGTGTCAGGTCACGCCCCCTCCTACTCCGCAGCCAACAGGGATTGAAAAAATGAAGGGAAAAATAAACTTCTGTCAGCTGCAGGGGTGGGAGGGTGAATTTCTCTCTGCAATGACACACAAAATTTTAGATGAAATAGACTAATTTCAGACTACAACCGTTCGAAGCATCTTGATAATCCATACCCCCAACTCTGCCAGGCCATGCCCCCTCCCACTCCGTAGGCAATGGGGATTGAAAAAATCAGCTGCAGGGGTGGGAGGGTGAATTTCTCTCTGCAATGACACACAAAAATCGTAGATGAAATTGACTAATTTTAGACTACGACCATTCAGTACTAATAAAAGATGTTTTTTTCCACTGCTACCCATTGCGGGTCCCCATAAATTACCATGTCATCGACCTGTAATTCATGCCACTCTGACCCCCGCCCCAGATCTCGCGAAACCACGCTCCGACTCTGTCAGGCCACGCCCCCTCCCACTCCGCAGCCAACGGGGATTGAAAAAATGAAGGTAAAAATCAACTTCTGTCAGCTGCAGGGGCGGGAGGGAGGTTGGATTTCTTTCTGCAACAACATACAGAAACATTAAATGAAATAGATTAAATATACCCGTGCAAAGCAATGTTTTCTTCCACTGCTACCCATTGTGTTTCTTCAAATTACCATGGCATTAACCTATAATTCAGGCCACCCTGAAATGAAGGACTTAACCCCCCCCCCCGTGTCCCATTAAACCACACCCCCTCCCACTCCGCAGCCAATAGGGATTGAAAAAATGAAGGTAAAAATCACCTCCTGTCAGCTGCATTGACTTTCTCTCTGCAACGACACACAGAAACATTAAATGAAATAGATGAAATATACCCAGGCGAAGCCGGGTCTTTCTGCTAGTATATATATATATATATCTTAATATTATAAAAATGAGTGTCTGTCTGTCTTTCTGTCTGTCTGTTCTCTATGCGCGACCAAACTACTGGACCGATTTTAACCAAATTCGGCACACAGGTACATCAGGTGCCCGGGAAGGTTTTAGACCAGGTCTCATCTCTCTAGGACATAACGTTCCCGAGATATTTCCAAAATATGACCTGCATTAGCCAATATTAGCCTGACAGCATTGGTTTTAAACCCCAACTGCCATTCTCTGCACAGACACACACAGGGAGGGCAGGTTTCCATAACAACACAGCCAGGTAATTAGCAGCCAGCTGAGGATCTCAGGTAACAATCCACTCATTTCTATTCAATGCTTTAAAGGGGCAGAACGCTGTGGATGATACTGTTAAAGGAGTATTCCGGTTACCATAAATATAACTTATGTTTTAGACTAATTTTAGACTATGACCATTCAGTAGTAAATCTTCCACTGCTACCCATTGCGTGTCCTCATAAATTACCATAGCACCGACCTGTGATTCACACCACTCTCTAAAGAAGGACTTACAACACCTGCTCCAGGTTTCACTAAGCCACGCCCCGACTCTGTCAGGCCACGCCCCCTTCCCCCTCCGCAGCCAATGGGGATTGAAAAAATGAAGGTAAAAATCAACTTCTGTCAGCTATAGGAATGGGTGGGAAGGAGACTTTATCTCTGCAATGACACACACACAAACATTAAATGAAATAGATTAAATATATGCAATGTTTTCTTCCACTGCTACCCACTGTTTTTCCTCAAATTACCATGGCATTGACCTATAATTCAGGCCACCCTGAAAAGAAGGACCTAAAATCACCCCCCCACGCCCCCGGTCAGGTCAAGCCCCCTCCCACTCCGCAGCCAATGGGGATTGAAAAAATGAAGGTAAAAATCAACTTCTGTCAGCTGCATTGACTTTCTCTCTGCAACGACACACAGAAACATTAAATGAAATATATGAAATATACCCAGGCAAAGCCGGGTCTTTCTGCTAGTATATATATATATATATATATATATATATAGGCCCTCCCTGTATTAGTATATATAATGCTCCCCTCTGTATTATTATTAGTAGTGGATATAATGGCATCCTTTGTATTATTAATATCTATAATTCCCCCTTTATAGTGTATGTAATGCTCTCACCCACCCCACTACTGTCAGCATTAGCACACATACATTGAAAAAAAAGTACTCACCAGTGTTCTGATCGCCTGTGGCCTGAGTTCAGGAGTCTCAGCAAACACATCACCATGCCATTCTGCATGGCGTCATCATGTGATCTTGTGGGACCCGAGACAGAAGATCACGGTGAATTCATTGCAATCTCCGGCACCGTTGTACTGCCTCATAGGCTTCAGACAAAGTGGCCTGAGGCTGCTTCCCAAGAAGGAACCCTGCTACTTGCTCCCCCTGCAGTTTTGTGCCCAGGGTAACCGTCACCCCTGTCCCCTCCTCCCATGCTACCCCACTGGACATTAACCACTAACTACATATGTAACATAGTAACATAGTTTGTAAGGCCGAAAAAAGACATCTGTCCATCCAGTTCAGCCTGTTTTCCTAAAAGTTGATCCAGAAGAAGGCAAAAAAAACCCCTGTGAGGTAGAAGCCAATTTTCCTCACTTTAGGGGGAAAAATTCCTTCCCGACTCCAATCAGGCAATCAGAATAACTCCCTGGATCAACGACTCCTCTCTAGTAACTATAACCTGTAATACCCTCTAGAAATACATCCAGGCCCTTCTTGAACTCTTTTAGTGAACTTACCATCACCACCTCCTCAGGCAGAGAGTTCCATAGTCTCACTGCTCTTACCGTAAAGAATCCTCTTCTATGTTTATGTACAAACCTTCTTTCCTCCAGACGCAGAGGATGTCCCCTCGTCACAGTCACAGTCCTCGGGATAAATAGATGATGGGAGAGATCTCTGTACTGACCCCTGATATATTTATACATAGTTATTAGATCTCCCCTCAGTCGTCTTTTTTCTAAAGTGAATAACCCTAATTTTGATAATCTTTCTGGGTACTGTAGTCCACCCATTCCAGTTATTACTTTAGTTGCCCTCCTCTGAACCCTCTCCAGCTCTGCTATGTCTGCCTTGTTCACAGGAGCCCAGAACTGTACACAGTACTCCATGTGTGGTCTGACTAGTGATTTGTAAAGTGGCAGGACTATGTTCTCATCACGGGCATCTATGCCCCTTTTGATGCAACCCATTATCTTATTGGCCTTGGCAGCAGCTGTCTGGCACTGGCTTCTACAGCTTAGTTTGCTGTTCACTAAAATTCCTAGGTCCTTTTCCATGTCAGATTTACCCAGTGCTTTACCATTTAGTATGTACTGGTGACTTGCATTATTCCTTCCCATATGCATAACCTTACATTTGTCAGTGTTAAACCTCATCTGCCACTTTTCTGACCAAGCCTCCAGTCTATCCAGATCCTGCTGTAGCAGTGCACTGTCCTCCTCTGTGTTAATTACTTTACACAGTTTAGTAGTCATCTGCAAAAATTGATATTTTACTGTGCAAACCTTCTACAATATCATTAATAAATATATTGAAGAGAATAGGACCCAATATAGACCCCTGTGGTACCCCACTAGTGACAGTGACCCAATCTGAGTATCTACCTTTAATAACCACCCTCTGTTTTCACTGAGCCAGTTACTTACCCACATACAGACATTTTCTCCCAGGCCAAGCATTCTCATTTTGTATACTAACCTTTTATGTGGTACCGTGTCAAACGCTTTGGAGAAGTCCAAATATACGACATCCATTGAGTCGCCGCGGTCAAGTCTAGAACTTACCTCCTCATAGAAACTGATTAAATTGGTTTGACATGACTGATCCCTCATGAAGCCATGCTGATACAGAGTTATTTGCTTATTTTCATTGAGGTACTCCAAGATAGCATCTCTCAGAAAACCTTCAAACAGTTTACCCACAACAGAAGTTAAACTTACCGGCCTATAGTTTCCGGGCTCTGTTTTTGGACCCTTTTTGAATATTGGCACCACATTTGCTATGTGCCAATCCTGTGGAACACTCCCCATCAGTATAGAGTCCTTAAATATCAGAAATATGTGTGGGTGTTGATTTTTTGTGTTATACTCCCTGAATTAAAAAAGGCCCCTATGTCTATGAGAATATGTGCAAGCAGCAGTCTACTACATAATGCACAAAAATAAAGCTTGCAGTAAGGCTTGTTTTACACTAGAGCCTTATATCCGGCAGGCTGTTCAGGCAGAGAACAGCCTGCCGCCTTTCTGTGCGTTTCGGCATTGCTGGAAGCTAAACATTCACTGTCTGGCCCCATTAACTATAATGGGGACCGGAAGAATCCAGCCGCAAACAATAAAATACGCAGAGAAATGGGCGGACAAAAAGTGCTAATGTGAAACTAGCCTCATTTGCCCCCCCCCCAAAAAACAAAAAACACAGTTCAATTTTTCTTCTTTGATGAGGGTACCAGTAAAAGTATAGGTTTTGTTCAGGATTTCTGATGCAGTTTTGAAGCTAAAACCAGGTGTGGATCATGAAGGGAAAAAAAGCACTGTACATCAGAAAACATGAACGCATCCCAATCATGTATGAGCACTTTCAGTTACATTCATTGGCTAAAGGTGCTACATAGACAGATAAACATGCTGCATTTTGAATACATGGAGGTAAAAAATAAACTGGTTAGTGTCACATGTCCTACTGATATCAAGACACATCTCACTGCGCTACAGCAAGCACATGACAAACCAGAAGGTAGGATTCAAGCAGGGAGATAATAGCAAACTGAAAACTGTAAATGTGAAAAAAAATTGAAAAAAAAAAATATCTTTAAACTTTCACTTAAGGCATAAGGAGGTACAGTATGGCGAGGTTTACACACTTCTGATGCTGTATAAGGACACAACTATGCCCTTCGACGGTGTAAGTCTGGGGTTGAGCAAATTTAAGTATCTGAAATGGACTTCCATCAAAATTTTATCAAGGGTTTTTTGGGGCAGGATACCAAAAAGTCACAAATCTCTTTATGGCAAAACTGGAACATGACTTTTTGGTATCCTGCCCCAAAAAACCCTTGGCCTACTTCCGTTTCATTGATGATATCCTAATAATCTAGACCGACTCTGAACACTGATAAAATTTCATGAACAATTCAACAAATTCCATCCCATCATAAACCTGACCCTCAACTATTCACACACAGAAGCTTTCTGGACACAACCAAAAAACTTCAAGACGGCTCAAAATCTAAGGAATAATCTGATCAGATCTAGTTCAAGGCCATGTACCACAGAAAAAGGAACCCATCCCTGTAATATAAGAAGATACAAAACCTGTTCCCATATAATGACAACAGACAAGATCCGGATTCCCAACACACAGCAGGCCTGTAAGATCTCTGGGACATTCACATGTTCTACATCTAATGTTGCTTTAATGATTCTCTGCATTAAAAGTCCTGTTGGGGGCCTCTACGTTGGAGAAACAGGACAGAAACGCAATGTAACTTCAAGGTAACGTCAAATCCCAAAGAGCCAGAAATACAAATTTATAACACCGCTTGACACTTTGAATACTGGACTGAATTTGTCCCCTGGTTTTATGACACACTACAAGATCTAAAGAGTATTCTATAGACATAGTGGGGGCACCAGGTCTCTGAGATAACATCAATTTAGAGACCATAAAACTTTCACATCCCTTATCTGTAAGGTGATTCAGGACTTATTCTCAAGATCATTGATATTCTGTTGTTTTTCAAATGTCCTTTCATTCCCCCATGTCTCTCTTCTTATTGTATATATATTGCTGTTTCTTCATATATTCTTGTAGTGTGCCTGATGAAGGGACTGGTGATGTCTCGAAAGCTCGCTTTGTAATGTCATTACTTCTATTTTTGTTAGCCATTAAAAGGTATCAAACCTGCAATACTCTTATTTTGTTTCTCTTAATAAGAACACTAAACTAGTTTTCTATTGGCTAACACGGTACCAAACTTTTTCCTTTTTCTTTTGAAAAAAAATTAAAAATACTCATCTGATACACTTGCTTGCAGAGCGGCCATCCACTCCTGTTTTGATTGAGGAGAACCTGTGATGATTTCACCACAGGATCAAGGCCAATAAGATAATGGATTGCATCAAAACTGGCATAGATGCACATGATTACATAGGGGCACATTTATTAAGACCGGAGTTTTAGACGCAGATCTTAATAAGGTCCTGTGCTGGCAGTGGATCCGCTGAAGTTACTAAGAGGCACTGGCCTCTACCTAACTTCAGCGGATCCACCACTGCTTCTAAATGTAAGCCAGCTTCCTAGCTGTCTTGCATTTAGGCAATTTTCTACACTTAGAACAGGCATAGAAAATGATGAATTAGACGGGCCTACCTTTCTGTCCCCTACTCTGTCCATGCCACACCCACTTTTTTAGACCTGGCGTAAGTGCAGAAAAGTCGCAGATTGCGGCACAAAGGACCTTTTCTCCGTTATCTGCACCAGAATTACGGCTAATATAGACGTAATTCTGCCACTTTACAAATCACTAGTCAGACCACATGTGGAGTATTGTGTATTCTGGGCAAGGGAGAAGAAGACAGACATAACAGAGCTGGAGAGGGTTCGGAGGAGGGAAACTAAAGTAAAAACTGGAATGGGTGGACTACAGTACCCAGAAAGATCAGGGGAGATCTAATAACTATGTACAGTACAGACCAAAAGTTTGGACACACCTTCTCATTCAAAGAGTTTCCTGTATTTTCATGACTATGAAAATTGTAGATTTACACTGAAGGCATCAAAACTATGAATTAACACATGTGGAATTACAGTATATACTTAACAAAAAAGTGTGAAATAACTGTAAATATTTCTTATATTCTAGGTGCTTCAAAGTAGCCACCTTTTGCTTTGATTACTGCTTTGCACACTCTTGGCATTCTCTTGATGAGCTTCAAGAGGTAGTCACCGGTAGTCAACGGTGGCTCTTCACACTCAAATGGATATGGTGAGTATTATTATTATTATTATTATTATTTAATGAATTACTCCTAAAAGCCCTTATTTTCATCTCAGATGTTGTGATTAGCAATGAACACAGCATTTGACGGTTCCATGGCGGGGAACGGCGAGTGTGCCCACTACTTACATAGGAAAGAACTTTGTGACAAAGTAAGTCTTATCAAGGCAAATTTCTTTGTGAAATTTGGCATAGCAGCCAAATCTCATTTTTGTAAACTTTGTTCATCAGTAGTCATAGTCTATAGTCATGGCCAAAAGTTTTGAGAATGATACAAATATTAATTTTTACAAAGTCTACTGCTTCAGTTTTTATAATGGCAATTTGCATATACTCCAGAATGTTATAAAGAGTGATCAGCTTAACAGCAATTACTTGCAAAGTCAATATTTGCCTAGAAAATGAACTTTATCCCCCAAAACACATTTCAACATCATTGCAGCCCTGCCTTAAAAGGACCAGCTAACATCGTTTCAGTGATTGCTCCATTAAAACAGGTGTGGGTGTTGATGAGGACAGGGCTGGAGATCAATCTGTCATGATTAAGTAAGAATGACACCACTGGACACTTTAAAAGGAGGCTGGTGCTTGGCATCATTGTTTCTCTTCTGGTAACCATGGTTATCTCTAAAGAAACACGTGCAGTCATCATTGCACTGCACAAAAATGGCCTAACAGGGAAGAGTATCGCAGCTAGAAAGATTGCACCTCAGTCAACAATCTATTGCATCATCAAGAACTTCAAGGAGAGAGGTTCCATTGTTGCCAAAAAGGCTCCAGGGCGCCCAAGAAAGACCAGCAAGCGCCAGGACCATCTCTTAAAAGTGTTTCAGCTGTGGGATCGGGCTACCAGCAGTGCAGAGCTTGCTTAGGAATGGCAGCATGCAGGTGTGAGTGCATCTGCACACACTGTGAGGAGGAGACTCTTGGAGCAAGGCCTGGTCTCAAGGAGGGCAGCAAAGAAGCCACTTCTCTCCAGAAAAAAACATCAGGGACAGACTGATATTCTGCAAAAGGTACAGGGAGTGGACTGCTGAGGACTGGGGTAAAGTTATTTTCTCTGATGAATCCCCTTTTCGATTGTTTGGGACATCTTGAAAACAGCTTATTCAGAGAAGACGAGGTGAGTGCTACCACCAGTCTTGTCTCATGCCAACTGTAAAGCATCCTGAAACCATTCATGTGTGGGGTTGCTTCTCAGCCAAGGGAATCGGCTCTCTCACAGTCTTGCCTAAAAACACAGCCATGAATAAAGAATGGTACCAGAATGTCCTCCGAGAGCAACTTCTCCCAACCGTCCAAGAGCAGTTTGGCGATCAACAATGCCTTTTCCAGCATGATGGAGCACCTTGCCATAAAGCAAAGGTGATAACTAAATGGCTCAGGGAACAAAACATAGAGATTTTGGGTCCATGGCCTGGAAACTCCCCAGATCTTAATCCCATTGAGAACTTGTGGTCAATCATCAGGAGACGGGTGGACAAACAAAAACCTACAAATTCTGACAAAATGCAAGCATTGATTGTGCAAGAATGGACTGCTATCAGTCAGGATTTGGTCCAGAAGTTGATTGAGAGCATGCCAGGGAGAATTGCAGAGGTCCTGAAGAAGAAGGGTCAACACTGCAAATATTGACTTGCTGCATTAACTCATTCTAACTGTCAATATAAGCTTTTGTTACTGCAATTATATTTCTGTATGTGATAAAAACATCTGACAAACACACATAAAAACCAGAGGGCAGCAGATCATGTGAAAATATAATATTTGTGTCATTCTCAAAACTTTTGGCCATGACTGTATGTTAACTATATATTTGCAAACAGAAAGCAAAAATTAAAAAATAATAATAAAAAGTACTCCTGAATGTGAATTATTTTCCAAGTCAAATCTACCTTTCATATTGCATTAAATAAACAGGGATTTCTTCCTAACACTTATGAATGGCTTATAAAATATACACATATGCATTCTAACAGCTGGCTTTTGGTTTTACGATGAATGATAGTGCAGCAACAGATGTTCAGTTTTGTTATGAGGAAGTTGTTATTCAGGATTTTAGTGGGACTAAACTGTGTTTTTTGAGTCGGCTGCCTCCCAGTAATAGTTATAATCAAGCACCTAAAATGCCAGCTCAATGAGAGAGGAGCTTCGGGAAATCAGTCAGTGAGAAGGAGCAGGTGACAGCAGTTATTTAATGTAATGTCTTATTCCAATCCTTTCTGTTCGCAAGTGATTGAGATTAGGTCGGATTGTAATAAATGCCCAGTTGTAAAGGATGTGATACTTTGTAATTTCAATAAATTGCTCCAAAATGGATGAACAGCAGAACAAAGCCTTGGAGATTATGTAGCATAATACACTTGCAGTGTGCAAGGTCGTTTCACAGTTATTTTAAACCAAGACTAGGACTACATAGCGACATATGTCGCGTGACTTCTTGTCGCAGAAAAGTCGCACAGCATTTTTTTTAATGATAGTCAATGGTACTGCGACATGCGACGTGCTGTGACATGCCAGTCATAAAAATCCATCCAAGTTGGATTTCTGTGCGACTGTCGCATCACAGTCGCACCATGTCACAGTGCGACACAATTGACTATCATCAAAAATGTTGTGTGACAAAAGTGAGTACACCTCTCACATTTTTGTAAATATTTTATTATATCTTTTCAAGGGACAACACTAAAGATATGACACTTTGATACAATGTAATGTAGTCAGTGTACAGCTTGTATAACAGTGTAAATTTGGTAACTTAACACATACTGTAGTCATTAATGTCTAAACCGCTGGCAACAAAAATGAGTACACCCCTAAGTGAAAATGGCTAAATTGTGCCCTAAGTGTAAAGATTTTGTGTGGCCACCATTATTTTCCAGCACTACCTTAACACTCTTGGGCATGGAGCTTCACAGGTTGCAACTTACATACTCTTCCACTCCTCCATGACAACATCGTGGAGGTGGTGGATGTTAGAAACCTTGGGCTCCTCCAACTTTCATTTGAGGATGCCCCACAGATACTCAATAGGGTTTAGGTCTGGAGACACGCTTGGCCGGGCCTGGAGACATTTCTTAAAAAAATAAGCTTTGTACTATTCCATTCTCTTTATTCCCCTAAAGGGAGGAAAATTGGCTCCCCTAGCCATTGGGTCACCTGCTCTTACCAGTACCCATTCAGGGCAGCAAGGTCAGGTTGTGGATGCCACTTCCTTTCCGGTGAGGGTCCCTGGGCTCCGTCTCTCTTCTCCTCCTCTTCCTCCTGTGCTGCTCCAGTGAGTCAGATGAGCCCCATTATGTTGCCAGGCTTTGAGCATCAGATGTCACTTCTGGTGGCGTTGGCATGTTAGAAGATGTGACGCGCCCATCATCTCCCAGGATTCTTGGGTACCTGATGTCATATCCGATGGCATTAGAGCATCAGCCGGCAACATATTTTTCTGAGGAAAAGGCTTGCCATGGGACATCACTAGAGATGAGCGAACATGCTCATCCGAGCTTGGTGCTCGTTCGAGCATTAGGGTATTTGCATATGCTCGCTACTCGGACGAGCATATCGCGATCCTTGAGGAAATGGCATCTTCCTCTTCCGGCATGTTAGGCGCCTTTTCTCAGCCAATCAACATGCAGGAGAGTTTTTTGTACCTCCTAGCATCACCTGGGGCCCCTACAAGTCGATAGCAGGGATTGGCTGGCCAGATCAGATGACCTGGGAATATAAGAATCTGGTCCCGCACTGCTCGCGTCAGACGCCGCCTGCATGAGATTAGGAATAGAGCTGCTGTCTGTCAGGGAGAGTGTTAGGGCCTCAATTTAGATTTTGGTTATGCAGGAATCACCCACAAAGAACCCTTCAAAGGGCTACAAGCACCTTTTTTTTTTTTGGTCTCTCCTGGCTGCTGGCTGGGACTTGTAGTGCAGCTACCGCCATCTTGGCTGCACAATGTGCACAGCGACTGGTGGCAGAAGGAACAGCACGTGGTCCACACAGAACCAAAAGAAATTGCCCAAAGTCCTCTCAGTACTCATTTTTGCTGCTGCTGGTGCTGATTCTGTACCTTGGCTTGCTGGGATCTGTAGTGCAGTCTAGGGAATACGTTTTTTCTATAATTTCTATACACTACAGTCCAGTGAACAATTATGTAGTGTACTGTACAGTAGCGTCAGTTTAGGGAATATGTTTTTTCTCTCAGTTATATATACTACAGTCAAGTAAACAATTATTTAGTGTGCTGTACAGTAGCGTCAGTCTAGGGAATATGTTTTTTCTCTCAGTTATGTATACTACAGTGCAGTGAACAATTATGTAGTGTGCTGTACAGTAGCGTCAGTCTATAAAATACGTATTTTCTCTCAGTTATATGTACTACAGTCCAGTGAAAAATGGAGTGGTTTGCGGTAAAATAGCCACCATTTCAAGACTATGTTTTTTCTCATTTATATATACTACAGTCAAGTGAAAAATGGAGTGGTTTGCGGTACAATAGCCACCATTTAAAGACTACGTTTTTTCTCAGTTATATGTACTACAGTCCAGTGAAAAATGTAGTGGTTTGCGGTAAAATAGCCGCCATTTAAAGACTACTTTTTTCTCATTTATATATACTACAGTCCAGTGAACAATTCTGTAGTGTGCTGTACAGCAGCGTCAGTCTATAAAATATGTTTTTTCTCAGTTATATGTACTACAGTCCAGTGAAAAATGTAGTGGTTTGCGGTAAAATAGCCGCCATTTAATGACTACGTTTTTTTCTCATTTATATATACTGCAGTCCAGTGAAAAATGTAGTGGTTTGTGGTAAAATAGCCGCCATTTAAAGACTACGTTTTTTCTCATTTATATATACTACAGTCCAGTGAAAAATGGAGTGGTTTGTGGTACAATAGCCGCCATTTAAAGACTACATTTTTTCTCAGTTATATGTACTACAGTCCAGAGAAAAATGTAGTGGTTTGCGGTAAAATAGCAGCCATTTGAAGACTACATTTTTTTCTCATTTATATATACTACAGTCCAATGAAAAATGTAGTGGTTTGCGGTAAAATAGCCACCATTTAAAGACTACGTTTTTTTTCCGTTATATGTACTACAGTCCAGTGAAAAATGTAGTGGTTTGCGGTAAAATAGCCGCCATTTAAAGACTATGTTTTTTTCTCATTTATATATACTACAGTCCAGTGAACAATTCTGTAGTGTGCTGTAAAGCAGCGTCAGTCTATAAAATATATTTTTTCTCAGTTATATGTACTACAATCCAGTGAAAAATGTAGTGGTTTGCAATAAAATAGCCGCCATCTAAAGCCAACATTTTTTTCTCATTTCTATATACTACAGTCCAGTGAAAAATGTAGTGGTTTGCGGTAAAATAGCCGCCATTTAAAGACTACATTTTTTCTCATTTATATATATTACAGTCCAGTGAAAAATGAAGTGGTTTGCGGTACAATAGCCGCCATTTAAAGACTGTTTTTTCTCAGTTATATGTACTACAGTCCAGTGAAAAATGTGGTTTGCGGTAAAATAGCCGCCATTTAAATTCTACGTTTTTTTTCTCATTTATATATACTACAGTCCAGTGAACAATTCTGTAGTGTGCTGTACAGCAGCGTCGGTCTCTAAAATACATTTTTTTCTCAGTTATATGTACTACAGTCCAGTGAAAAATGTAGTGGTTTGCGGTAAAATAGCCGCCATTTAAAGACTATGTTTTTTTCTCATTTATATATACTACAGTCCAGTGAACAATTCTGTAGTGTGCTGTACAGCAGCGTCAGTCTATAAAATACGTTTTTCCTCAGTTACAGATGTGTCCACACTTAACTGATCACTTATCTCAACATGTCCTGAGATGTGTGTCACGAAATGACGTTATAACTAAATTGGATAAATTGTAATACAACTTTCAGACACCAGGTGGCGCATGGTGCTACTAGCTATACAACGTTCAGACACAAGGTGGCCCATTGTTTTATTAGCTAATACATGAACTTAAGCTATTCACTTCTTACGTTTAACATATAGAAAAATATATTGTATACATTAAACAAATCCCTTCGTTTTTTTTTTTTTTTTAGTGTGCAATGATTATCATATATTTAGACCCATGCCATTGTTCACCACAAGTCTATATGCCATATGCCATGAGTTAGGTACACTTGGTGTCAGTATACAGTGCTAGTCTAGCATTATATTTGTTAAATGCAAAATAACACACACCAACCACAGTATTATGCATAGATTATTTAGCATGACATTTATTATTCCTTAATGATTATCCGATGATCTGTGTATCTAATCCTATCATGTGTGATACTGTCTGCTGAACTGTGTATCTAATCCTATTCTAGGTGACAGCGTCTGCTAAACTGTGTATCTAATACTATCATGTGCAATACTGTCTGCTGATTTCTGTATCTAATTCTATCATGTGTGTTACTGTTTGCAGAATTGTGTATCCAATCCTATCATGTGTGATACTATCTGCAGAGTTGCATATCTAAGCCTAGTGTGTATGATACTGCCTGTTAAGTTATGTATCTAATCCTATCATGTGTGATACTGTCTGCTAAGATGGGTATCTAATCCTATCATGTGTGATACTATCTGCTGAACTGTGTATCTAATCCTATTCTAGGTGACAGCGTCTGCTAAACTGTGTATCTAATACTATCATGTGCAATACTGTCTGCTGATTTCTGTATCTAATTCTATCATGTGTGTTACTGTTTGCAGAATTGTGTATCCAATCATATCATGTGTGATACTATCTGCAGAGTTGCGTATCTAAGCCTAGTGTGTATGATACTGCCTGTTAAGTTTTGTATCTAATCCTATCATGTATGATACTGTCTGCTAAGATGGGTATCTAATCCTATCATGTGTGAAACTGTCTGCTGAACTGTGTATCTAATTCTGTTCTGGGTGACAGTGTCTGCTAAACTACGTATCTAATCCTATCATGTGTGAAACTGTCTGCTGAGCTGGGTATCTAATCCTATCATGTGTGATAATGCCTGCTGAGTTGTGTATCTAATCCTATCATGTGTGATACTATCTGCAGAGTTGTGTATCTAAGCCTATTGTGTATGATACTGCCTGCTTAATTGTGTATCTAATCCTATCATGTGTGATACTGTCTGCTAAAATGGGTATCTAATCTTATCATGTGTGATACTGTCTGCATATCTGTGTATCTAATCCTATAATTTGCGATACTGTCTGCTAAACTGCGTATCTAATCCTATCATGTGTGATACAGTTTGCAGAGTTGTGTATCTAATCCTATCATGTGTGATACTATCGGCAGAGTTGCGTATCTAAGCCTTTTGTGCATGATACTGCCTGCTAAATTGTGTATCTAATCCTATCATGTGTGATACTGTCTGCTAAGATGGGTATCTAATACTATCATGTGTGATACTGTCTGCTGAGCTGTGTAACTAATGCTATCATGTGTGATACTATCTGCAGAGTTGTGTATCTAAGCCTATTGTGTATGATACTGCCTGCTAAATTGTGTATCTAATCCTATCATGTGTGATACTGTCTGCTGAACTGTGTATCTAATCCTATTCTGGGCGACAGCAGCTGCTAAGCTGTGTATCTAATCCTATCATGTGCGATACTGTCTGCTAAGATGGGTATCTAATCCTATCTTGTGTTATACTGTTTGCAGAGTTGTGTATCTAATCCTATCATGTGTGATACTATCTGCAGAGTTGCACATCTAAGCCTATTGTGTATGATACTGCCTGCTAAATTTAGTATCTAATCCTATCATGTGTGATACTGTCTGCTAAGATGGGTATCTAATCCTATCATGTGTGATACTGTCTGCTGAATTGTGTATCTAATCCTATTGTGTATGATACTGCCTGCTAAGTTGTGTATCTAATCCTATCATGTGTGATACTGCCTTAATATCTGTGTATCTAATCCTATCATGTGTGATACTGTTTGCTAAACTGCTTATCTAATCCTATCATGTGTGATACTGTTTGCAGACTTGTGTATCTAATCCTATCATGTGCGATACTGTTTGCAGAGTTGTGTATCTAATCCTATCTTGTGTGATACTGTTTGCAGAGTTGTGTATCTAATCCTATCATGTGTGATACTGTTTGCTGAACTCTGTATCTAGTCCTATTCTGGGTGACAGCATCTTCTAAGTTGTGTATCTAATCCTATCATGTGTGATACTGTTTGCAGAGTTGTGTATCTAATCCTATGATGTGTGATACTGTTTGCAGAGTTGTGTATCTAATCCTATGATGTGTGATACTGTATGCGGAGTTGCGTATCTAAGCCTATTGTGTATGATACTGCCTGCTAAGTTGTGTATCTAATCCTGTCATGTTTGATACTGTTTGCAAAGTGGTGTATCTAATCCTATCATGTGTGATACTATCTGAAGAGTTGTGTATCTAAGCATATTGTTTATGATACTGCCTACTACGTTGTGTATCTAATCCTATCATGTGTGACACTGTCTGCTAAGATGGGTATCTAATCCTATCATGTGTGATACTGTCTGCTAAACTGTGTATCTAATGCTATCATGTGTGATACTATCTGCAGAGTTGTGTATCTAATCCTACCAGGTGTGATACTGCCTGGTAAGTTGTGTATCTAATCCTACCAGGTGTGATACTGTTTGCAGAGTTGTGTATCTGATCCTATCATGTGTGATACTGTCTGCGTATCCATGTATCTAATCCTATCATGTGTGATACTGTCTGCGTATCCATGTATCTAATCCTATCATGTGTGATACTGCCTGCTGAACTGTGTATCTAATCCTATTCTGAGCGACAGCGTCTGCTAAACTGTGTATCTAATCCCATCATGTGCGATACTGTCTGCTGAACTGTGTATCTAATCCTATCATGTGTGATACTGTATGCAGAGTTGTGTATCTAAGCATATTGTGTATGATACTGCCTGCTAAGTTTTGTATCTAATCCTATCATGTGTGATACTGCCTTAATATCTGTGTATCTAATCCTATCATGTGTGATACTGTCTGCTAAACTGTGTATCTAATCCTATCTTGTGTTATACTGTTTGCAGAGTTGTGTATCTAATCCTATCATGTGTGATAATGTCTGCGTATCCGTGTATCTAATCCTATCATGTGTGATACTGTTTGCTGAACTCTGTATCTAGTCCTATTCTGGGTGACAGCATCTGCTAAGTTGTGTATCTAATCCTATCATGTGTGATACTGTTTGCAGAGTTGCGTATCCGATCCTATCATGTGTGATACTATCTGCAGAGTTGCGTATCTAAGCCTATTGTGTATGATACTTCCTGCTAAGTTGTGTATCTAATCCTATCCTGTGTGACACTGTCTGCTGAACTGAGTATCTAATCCTATCATGTGTGATACTGTTTGCAGAGTTGTGTATCTAAGCCTATTGTGTATGATACTGCCTGCTAAGTTGTGTATCTAATCCTATCATGTGTGATACTGCCTGCATATCTGTGTATCTAATCCTATCATGTGTGATACTGTCTGCTGAACTGCGTATCTAATCCTATCATGTGTGATACTGTTTGTAAAGTTGTGTATCTAAGCCTATTGTGTATGATACTGCCTGCTAAGTTGTGTATCTAATCCTATCATTTGTGATACTGCCTGCATATCTGTGTATCTAATCCTATCATGTGTGATACTGTCTGCTAAACTGCGTATCTAATCCTATCATGTGTGATATTGTTTGCAGAGTTGTGTATCTAAGCCTATTGTGTATGATACTGCCTGCTAAGTTGTGTATCTAATCCTATCATGTGTGATACTGTCTGCTGAACTGTGTA